>CM074963.1:16171109-16182057 GCA_037577455.1 Pangasius macronema | reverse complement strand
GTTTACGGTTGTAAATAAAAAAGTAGTTATGCTGGATTTTGACTACAGCCAAGGACTCTGAACAGATGAGACGTCTGCTATTAGACTTCTTTTAAACGTTTTCATTGTTAATTTTTTTTTTAACATGCCATGTCTTCACTTCACTAATCAGATCAGAAAGAGTAATTCTATGAAAGTCTGTGGAGTCTCGGGTCTGGCAGGGATTGTAGGTGGGGGGAGTGAATGACCAGCGCTCTCTGCCACCCTCAATACCACCACTNGCTCCCCGGGCGCCGCAGCTAAAATGGCTGCCCACTGCTCCGGGTGTGTGTGTGTGTTCACGGGTGTGTGTGTGTGTGTGCACTTGGATGGGTTAAATGCAGAGCACAAATTCCCAGTACGGGTCACCACACTTGGCCACAAAGTCACTTCACTTCTTCTTCTTTTTTAAATGTAGCTTGTCTGAATGTGATACCGAGCGACATTTCAAAATATTAGTGCACAAAATGTATCTCCAATATTTCTAATATTAATTTGTAAAATAAGTGATTGAAACAAAATAGGGGATTGTGAGCTTTTTTATAACCTCATTTGTGAATCAAGGGACCCCACATAGGGTCAAGAGCCCTAGTTTGGGGACCCGGGAAGTACTGAATTTTGTTGTGGCACATTCATATTTATAGGTTTGGACAAACAGACAGCACGCCTCCTCCTGTTTGTATATGTTGAGCACGCTTTATCTTTATCATTATGTTAGAAATAATGCATTCTTATTCGGTTACATCCCTAATCGTTACGCATACATCAGTGGAGTAGCAAAGCCGAATTTTACAGCTTTGAGAGGAAAGGCTGAATTATTATCTGTCATTTCAGAGCTGTGCAGTAATTTATCTTTAGAACTGGTCAGAGTCCAAGTCTCTGTCACACACACACCCAACCAAGTCTCCTTTTGAAGGAGGCACAAAAAAAAAAACACAATCGTGAACAAGTTGTAAAATGCACACTGCTAAACAGGCTGGAAAGGAAAGTCATGAAAGTCATCCTGAGGCTGCTGAGGTTCCTGAACTGGAAAAGTCTTGTAGGGTCTGAAATGTGGAAACGCAGCAGGATATTACAGTACGATCATAAAGCATATGGGCCCTCAAGCTCCAGCCTGATCGACTTCATATCATATATGCGAGCTAAATCCCAAATACATGGAGACCAGCAAAAATCATTTCCACACTAATCGACCAGGACGCTACCACCCCATCTCTACGCTCCACAGAATCATGGAAGAGTTTAATATTTCAACACATTTTTCCAATCAGATATCTTTCCTCTGGTACCACGTCCTACACTGAGAATGGCTTTCAGAACAATCCAAAGAGCTGCCTACAGAACTGGACCGTTAAAGATTGCAACAACAACGTCTAGTCTTTTTCCAATTCATCTCGAGCCTGTGTCCACGGTGGCCTCATGTTCTTGTTCCTGTTCAAGATTCAACAGAAATCCACTACATATTTGGTGGACAGAAGAAATGGATAAGGCCCTTAACCTTCAATTCAATTCAATTTGTATAGCACTTTTAACAATGGGCATTGTCACAAAGCAGCTTTACAGAAATAAATGGATTCACAAAATATATATTGTATATATTTATTGGAATTCACTGCGAATATATCCCTAATGAGCGAGTCAGTGGCGATGTTGGCGAGGAAAAACTCCCTTCTAACTGCATGTGGTCCTAGTACTTCTGTCTTGTCAGAATTAAGTAAGAGAAAGTTAATTAGCATCCAGTTTCTAATGCCTTTTACACATTCTTCAACTTTATTAAGCTGGTCTCTATCTCTGGCTTTGCTGAAATATACAACTGTGTGTCATCAGCGTAAGAGTGAAAGCTAACACCATGTTTACGGATAATTTTACCCAGAGGTAGCATATATAGAGAAAAGAGCAGTGGGCCTAAAACAGAGCCTTGCGGGACACAAAACTTTACCTTAGTAAGAGAAGAGAAGTCACCATTTATGTTTACAAACTGATAACGGTATACATCTAACTAAAGCTGCTGGTGGCCTAGCTAATGTCACGCGCCGCAAGATGGAGTCACCTATAACCAGAGCTCTGTTAGGTTTCTCAGCAGGTGCTTCACTTAGGAGAGCAAACCTGTTGGACACGTGAAGCGGAGAGGAGTGGTGCTCGTGTGGGCGAGCCTTAGCGTTAGCTTTGGCTTTGCGATCATGCCGCCGAGTCGTCACCCATTCGCCCCGCTGTGAGGGATCTAATGCCGGAGTTGGGGGATTACTAACTCCGCCTAAGGCACCCAGACTTTCCCGGCAAAACAATTCGAAATCAGGAAGTGACAACAACGGCTCAGCTTGGTGCTGGGGTTCAAACCATTAGCCCTTGACTTTGAACCAATGTTCTGGATTGAAAAAAGATTTTTGGGAATTGCATTTACATACTTGCATCTTTTAACATGTCTGTGTTATCTGAACAGCTTCTGCAGCTTTAGCCTACTTCACAGTGTCCAGTTCTAATTACATGGCCAAGCACAGGTTCTCCAATCTTCATCAACTGATTCGTTGTCTGTAGTCAACAATGACATCTACAGACTGATCAGCTCAGAAACATTTTCCAAAAAAATAAATAAATAAAAAAACCCAGGCCAAAAATAGGCAACACCACCCACTGTTTGAGCTGAAAATGAGATTAAAAAAGAAACAAAGAAATCACCTTTACTGTTATTTAGCAGCTATGACATGCTGGCATTTAGCAGACGATAATGCTAACTTTGTGCTAATTAGCGATGGCCTAGAGAGGATCAGTATGTTTCAGCTGTGACATCCCTGTGATGAGGGTTAATTACATTTCAGCCTTGTTTCCTGACCATTTCAAACGAAGGCCTCCTGGGTCCTGCCATCGACACGCTGCCACTTAAGGGCAAGCAGAAAGCGTCTCTGTGGATTAATGTGCCCTGCACCGGGGCCGGGGCGACAGAAAGCCAATTACAGCCAACCTTAACCATCATTAAGAAAGTCATACATCAGACACCGAACAGAGGAAATGAGTTACACAGCAAATGTCTCCAGTCTTCAGGTGTTTACAGTCATTATCACTTTTTCAGTGGAGCAAAATCAAGACACGACGATGTAACTGTTGTTTGTTTCCATTGATTAAATATCACGTCACTGTTGTTTAACAAGTTTTACGTGACACATTAATACAATTCTGCCTGAACATTTCCCCTTAATCTGATTAGCTCTCTCTAGCACAGTCTCTGCATGTTTAATTAATGTAATTCATTTTCAAAAATTAACAGTTACACCCGTAAATTATTATAAAACATACCCAGATGTTTCAGTGATTTTATTACTCAGAAATTGCTTGCAAATTCAAATCATTTGACTTTTTTTCCCCCTAAATATCCCATTTTATGTAAAAATAAAACAGGGTAAAAACTGAGCTGCTGAAATTTTTTTAAAACTAATATTTTAGGTTTGAGATTGAGATTGAGGTCAACACCTTGAACCCTCTGTCATGTTCCTCAAACTATTTCTGAGCAATTTTTTTTTTTTTTGCAGGGCGCATCATCCTGCTGAAAGAGGAAGTGAAGTGAAGTGACTTTGTGGCGTCGGAATACTCGGAATTTGTGCTCTGCATTTAACCCATCCAAGTGCACACACACAGTAGTGAACACACACACACCCGTGAACNCTGGTCATTCACTCCCCCACCTACAATCCCTGCCGGACCCGAGACTCGAACCCACCACCTTCGGGTTACAAGTCCGAGGGACTACAGGGACTACATAAATAACATAAATTAAACGTAAAGTGCACAAGTGCAAACATGTGCAAACAGAACAAGACAGAACATGACAGTACATGACTACGACACCGACCAGTACACAGTTCTGTTTGAAAGTTCTGTTTCTGCCCTCCCTCCAGGAGCTGTACTCCTCCAGAATGAGGAACAGAGCAGGAAAAATCATTTCAGACCCCACTCACCCTGGCCACAACCCCTCTGAACTAGTGCGCTCTGGCCAGCACTACAGAGCACTGAGCACCCAAACATCCAGACACAAGTGCAGCTTTTTCGCAAAGGCCATCTCCCTCAGGAACATTTAACTGCCTCCAAGGACCCTCTTAGTGCAGTTTTTTTCACTGTGGATTTTATCTTATGTGCAATTCTCTCCTATTTGTTCTCTTACTTGTACATACCCTTACCTTCTGCACATTGCATTACCTCTTGCATAGCTGTACATAGCATCTGTTAAGCTTTATTGTGTCTTGTTTTATGTGTCTTGCTGTCATGCGTGTCTATGTACCGGAAGCTTCACTCACCAAGACAAGTTCCTTGTGTGTGTGAGCACACTTGGCAATAAAGTGGATTCAAGTTCCACACTGGCATCAGTATACTGCTTATGGGAGTATAGATATTAAGTGTCTCGCGTGTAGACGTAGCCAAGTGAGAGCAGAACGTAAATATTACTTGGAAGTTTCAGATAAAAATCCGTCTCTCTTAAAAGCTTTCTCACTAATGTATTTGTAACACTTCCACTACGGTTAGTCACCATTCCTCTGAACCTGATAAACTCCCAATGTTACTTCAGTAGAGAATAAAATATAAATGGTTTAACCGCTTTAATTCCCAGGAGATGTCGATGAGTCAAAAGATTTCTCATTCCCATAACTACACACACTTCCTGTTAGTTTCTGAATAATGCAAAGTATTTAATGAGTAATCTGTTTTCAGACGATTAGCTGAGTAACAATCTGAGACTTTAAGAGGTTAAGATTTCGACATTGATTATATAATGGATCGGAATCACCAATTGGGATTAAATAATTTTTTTATTCCAGTCTTATTTCTCTGACATATCTTTTACCGATTTGCACACACACACACACACACACACACACACACACACACACACCTGCAGAGACATTTTTCTACATGTGTACACATAATTCCCAGTAGAGGAGTAAAGCCCACAAATGTAGGTCAGTGTGAAAAAATGGAAAATGTCCCGCGTCCCTGTTAGCTTTCCAGCAGCAGGATGTTGGTTCATGATTAGACAAATGAGTGCTCAATAATGCAAGACGGCCTCCCAAGAAGAAGAAGATGATGATGAGGAGGAGGAGGAGGAGGAGAGCTCCATTAGCCACCGCACTGGCAAGTGCTGCCGTGATGCCGATATAATCCATGAGGACGCTTAGTTAACTGCTAAATGTCACTTGTTAAATGACAGCAAAGAGTAAAGAGTAAAGCAAAGAGCAAACAGCTGTGAAGCAACTCCAGAATTATTGGCACCTATAGCACCAAAAATACTCCTCCTTAAGAAAAGGTTCTTCTGGGAATGTAGTTTGTTAAAGGGACGGTGTGTGAGTGAAATGTGTGTAATGTTTATATCATTATTTTTGCCTGTTCTGCTGTTGACTGTAATCCATGTGGGTGTTTAATTATAGTTTCCTGTCAAATGTTAGCAAAGCGCTAAAATAAAAAGTAAAAGAGTGTTTTAGTTTAAGACAATGAGCACAAGGTATACTGCGTATTATTTTATAAACAAGAGCCAAGTCACAAATCTAGGGACTTTTTTAACTGTCCTGCACTAAATTCAGCCAATCACCATTGTTCAACAACCAATCACTGATCACCACTGTTCAACAACCAATCACTGATCACCACTGTTCAACAACCAATCACTGATCACCACTGTTCCCAATTACCAATCACTGATCACTACTGTTCAACAACCAATCACTGATCACCACTGTTCAACAACCAATCACTGATCACTACTGTTCCCAATGACCAATCACTGATCCCAACAACCAATCACTGACCACCATTTTTCCACAATAACCAATCACTGATCACCACTGTTCCCAATGACCAATCACTGATCCCAACAACTGATCATTGACCACCATTTTTCCACAGCAACCAATCACTGATCCCAATGACCAATCACTGATCACCACTGATCCCAATGACCAATCACTGATCACCACTGTTCCCAATGACCAGTCACTGATCACCACTTTTCCCCGGAAACCAATCACTGATCATCACTGTTCCCAATAACCAATCACTAATAACCAAATAAGTTATGTATTATTTTATTTTCTCTCGATTCAGAAAATCCTCCTCCTTCATATAAAAAAACATGTAATGTATATTCTAATAACAATTCAATGAATATGCAAATTAGTCAGTTGCATCGGTTGATGTCTTCCAGTGACATTTTGAGCATGCATTAGCTACTTTCCCCTGAAAAGCATCGGATCACTGACTGTATACAGCACATGCTGAGAGACTAAAGAAGGTACGAACACTTTCAACATGCAGTAACTGGGGCACAGGACTGGAAGTGACGAGCCGAATGTTTTACGTCCACACTTCTGATTGGCTAAAGTGCATTCAGGGCTTTGTGAATAGAGCACGTATTAGCACGTATGGATGGAGAGAGTGTGTTTGATGGCCGGGTTTTATGGTTCCGTCGCTGAAAGGCCTTTTGTGAGCAGGCTGACAGAAAGGCGTGAATGTTCTCTCCATTCAGCGGGCCGTGGGGGGACGGAGCGGGCATCGCCGAGTGATGCGCTTCTCATAAATTTGGAGTACATAAAGCTATAATAACCCACTCAGCTCTGTCTAGACCCCCTCCCCGTCCCAGCTATCACTGGCTCCAAGTCATGTTGTATAGGACTGCTGGGGTAATTTAGTATAATTAAAAGCCCATTAGAGGAAAAAGGATGGAGCAGGGAGACATGGAGTGCTGACAAAACGACACTCACATTTTCTACAAAAATTGCTGCATGGCCATATTTAATTACCTACAAGATACCAAACAGTGACGCTCTGATCCACCTCCTGTCCATCACAGCAGTCCAGTACAATCCAGTTGTGAAATGTTTAATGGTTTCCATCAGGTTTTCCGGTTACTCACACAATGTCACGGTTACTCGTGGTGTATGATCAGACTTTTCCCGCAAAATGTTGATTAAAATTCCGTGCCCTCTATTAACGTCTATTTTTTATTTATTAATCAAGTTCGTCACTCCAGTGGTTCTCTTCTGTTTTGTGTCTGGCTGTTTTGTGATTTCCCCAAAAATTTCACCACTCCTCCCTCTGGACTCGTCCTAAATCCCACCACAGCCACCTTCGTTTCTTCACACCGTGGTTACGGTTAGCGCTGAAACTCTTTGGCTGTATTTAATCCACTACTTCTGCAAACACGATACACTTCTACCTGTGCTGCAATTCCTAGCATGTTCCTAATATATCATACATGATGGCTATCAAACAAACCATACAATGTTTTATTTTTGGCTAAGCAGCGCCGCACGCTGCAATGCTAGTCAGATTTATATTAGTAATGTCAGTAAACTTTACAAGTAACAAAGCTAGTAATATTTCAGACAAAATCAATAAAACTATAACCTATAGAAACATGCTAGTGGTAGACAGATTGATCAGTCTGGCCAATTAATAATGCAGATGAAGTATTTTAAGATAATTAGCATTTAGCTAATCATATCAGCCATCAGCCTCCGTACTCAGTACCAGTACCAGTATCAGAAGGTGGTGGGTTCGAGTCTCGGGTCCGGCAGGGATTGTAGGTGGGGGAGTGAATGACCAGCGCTCTCTGCCACCCTCAATACCACCACTGAGGTGAGACCCTTGAGCAAGGCACCGATCCTGAGTATGGGTCACCACACTTGGCCACAAAGTCACTTCACTTCACTTCACTTAAACATCAACACTGAATAACCCATACTGGTCGAGTGCTAAACTATGCCTATGCCAAAGACAGTTTTTGGTGGATCAATCCCATAATGCAATGTGGTGTTAATGTCAATTCCCGAAACCCCTATAGCGCACCAGCAGTAAGAAATTATATAAGAGTGCAGTAAAAGTTAAAATAATGCACAGGAAGATCTCGATTTTTGGAAAAAAAAAATTGCACTCGATTTCCATTTCTGTTTTATTCCGAGCGACTTGTTTGGTTGGGAATTGCCTGGATAAAGTCCGACAGGTTGAATGACAGATGCTCAGGCGGCTGTGAAATATATGAATAAATCTGAATGTGTTCTGCAGTGGGCTTAGACAGAACCCGAGACCAACTGTCCATTATCCACACACACACCGCTCCACTCCTCTCCTCCTCCCTCGAGCTTCGGCTTTTCTTTTTTTTATGCATTAATGCAGCTATACGCCTTATTGGCTCTTCTTTTTCTCCTGTATTCCATGTAGGAAAACGCTCGTTCGTCGGACAGCCCTCTCGTTTTTTTTCTCACTCCTTATTAGAGAGTACATGATAATTCAAATTAATGGTGTGTGAAAGTTCCATTTGGGAAAGCACAAAAGAGCGCGCTTCGTCCTGGCAAAAAAAAAAAAAAAGCCATTGTTACTGTACTGTACTCTCTCCGGTGAGAGCTGCTGCTGTGATTCCTGTTTTCATGGAAATGTGTTCAGAGGAGCGACCGTGGAGATTACGGTGTTTATAATAAGACAATGAGCAGAAGGAAATGATGAGCGTGACAAAAGAAGCAAACATCGCTTCATAAGAGTGGAATTAGACAACAGAGAGCATAAGTACGTAAAGAGTCTGTACTTTCAATACGGCAAATTATAAGGAACAGAGTACAGTAGCAAAGCAAAACATTACCAGTGCTGAATTCTCAATTCTGATTGGTCAGAAGGCGGTGGTTAGTTTTCAATAACGGCAGCTCTCACACTCTCACAGATTAATATTAATGCGCTTGTAACAGCTCGTTCACGGGGACTTGTACAGCACACACAGATTAAAAGCATGTGACATCACTGATATGGTGAAGCTTTCGGAAGGAGTCTCCAGTGTCAGCGCTTTGTAACAGTCAAGAAGATTTCCGACATGAAAGACAGAGGGGTTTTTACGTTTTTCGCATTTTCTCCGTAACATGACAAGCTGCTTTTTTTCCCAAGCTGGTGAGGGGACGTCTGTTTATAGCTGCTATAATACAAGTGAGAACTTGTTTCATAGACTTTCCATAAGAAATGGATAAAAAGCGCGACACGTCATTCTTTAGTTTAAAAAAATAGACGGCAATCCTTTGCAAATTGCTGTGGTGTATGAGGAACCGAATGTGGTGTATGAGGAACAGAATGTGGTATAAGAGGAATAAAACACTTCAGGGTGCTAACAGTGACTCCGCTTCATCATTCCACCCATTCAACATGGAGTGTTTTATTCCTTTCATACTGCATTTGAAATAAAGCACACCAGCTCTGCTTTTAAATGGATATGAATCCTGTACAGGGAAATAAATGACACTTCCGGCACTAAATTCAATTCAGTGGACAATGGACAGTGCGATTATAAACAAATACCACGACTGAGGTGAGACCCTTGAGCCACCACAACTGCTCCCCGGGTGTGTGTTCATGGGTGTGTGTGTGTGTGTGCACTTGGATGGGTTAAATGCAGAGCACAAATTCCCAGTATGGGCCACCACACTTGGCCACAAGTCACTACATTTCACTTAACTTTAAAAAAAATAATAATAAAAAGCAATCCAAACAATTCTTCATGCCACCAGCAGCAGCAGTGAGAGAGCTCCTCCAGCATCTCCACCGGTGGCTAGTTGGGAAAAGAGCAATTAGTACGGTCGGCTACTTTTATCACTACAATTAATCACACACTTTGGTGAGCTTTACAAGAAAGTGCTCACCCTGATGCCTATATCACAGCTAAAAGTGTGTCTAATACGCTTACCATCAGTGTTACAGACATTCCAAAACTCTCAGAGGTCCCATCACCTCCATCTCCATCTCCATCTCCATCTCCACCAGCCTTTATTACACCAATAATTAGACTCCACACTTCTGCGTAGCACTAATGAGCACTGGCTGACCAAAAACGTCCATTTCTGCTCCAGTTTATCCTGATTTAAGCTGGAAATTGAAAACTGGAAATTGAAAACGTTGTTATTGGTCTATTTTTTTGCAGCTGGGTGACATATTGATGATATAATGTCGATATTTTGATAAATCATGCACAATACAACTTTCTGAACATACAAACATACTGAATGTGTTTTACGTGTTATCAAGATGATAAAGTTTAACCGCTTCATGAAATAAACACCTGAAATAAGCAAAATGTCTAGAAATAGGCTTCACAATCAAAATAATAGATTTATTTTATCATAATCTCAAGAAACATTATTTGTACTCAAGCTATTACTTGAAAAAGGGTAAAACGCCTGTTCCATGTTCCTGAAATGGCCCGCATATGAGTGTGGTGTTAAACAGTTTGATCAGGAGGAGCTGTTTTCCAATCAGAAAAAAAAAAGATACAAGTGCTGTTATTATATTGCGGCTTGGTAAGAGGACTCAGGGCAGTACACCATGCACAGCTTTATTACCACCGGTCTTGCTGAGTGGCGTGCAAGCACTTAAGAGGAAATGACAGCTCAATTTAGCACCATCGCCTGTACCTGAGCTGCGCCTCGGCTCTCAGGAGCAGTAAAAATACAACACTGGCACGAGGGTTTGTGGCTGAAAGTCAGCCATTGCATCAGGATACTGCTAGAGGTCTGAGCTGCTCACCTATCCACCTTCACTGTCAGTCACTGGGATGTGGAGTCTTTAATCTGTTCACTACTCATGAAGTCCGGATAAATTTATTGAAATTCTCAAAGGCATAGTTGCTGGAGTCAAGTCCAAGACCAGGACCAGGACTAGGCAAGACTGATTCAAGACTGAGTCTTTAGGGAGAAGAGGTAAAGTCAACATCAAGTCTAAATGAAAGTGAGACAGAGTCGAGATCAACAACGTAGAAAACAAACATTACTGTACTGTACTGAATCTCCTCCCGGTGCTGTACTGAATCTCCTCCCGGTACTGTACTGAATCTCCTCCCGGTGCTGTACTGAATCTCCTCCCGGTACTGTACTGAATCTCCTCCCGGTACTGTACTGAATCTCCTCCCGGTACTGTACTG
>CM074963.1:16092945-16130387 GCA_037577455.1 Pangasius macronema | reverse complement strand
AGAGAGAGAGAGAGAGAGAGGGGGGAGAGAGAGAGTGTGTGAGAGAGAGAGAGAGAGAGAGGGAAGGGGAGGGAGAGAGAGAGGGGGAGAGAAAGTGAGTGAGGGAAGGGGAGGGAAAGAGAGAGAGAGAGAGAGAAGGGGAGGGAGAGAGAGAGGGGGGAGAGGGAGAGTGTGTGAGAGAGAGAGAGAGAGAGAGAGAGAGAGAGAGAGAGAAAGAGAGAAAGAGAGAGAGTGAGAGCAGGAAGGGAAGGAAGTGAGGAAAGGGAAGGAGAGAGAGAGAGAGAGAGAGAGAGAGAGGCAGGGTGTGAGTTTCAGTGGGTCAGTATCTTGCCCCAGTCAGCAGCGGGGCAGTAAAGCTGAAGCTCACCTGGGGGAGAGGCGGGAGTGGGGCACGGGCTGCAGCTCCAGCTGCTGGGAGCTCACTGCACTCTCACCACGGTGACTGATGTCCTGAGAACTGAACATGAAGCTTCTCTGGACTGAGATGAGGAGTGTGAACGAGAGAGAGAGAGAGAGAGAGAGAGAGAGAGAGAGGGAGAGATGGAGAGGGTCAGCAGTCCTGTTGTACGGAAAGCAGTGAGCATTATAAACCTCCGGTGCCTCACACAGAGCCGTGCACTCCAACCCTTCTGACCAGCTGTAAGATCAGCACTCCTCTCAAAAAGGTCTGTAGCATCAATTAACGTTCAGCCTGAAATTATTTGGTGGACTGACTGTCGCTGAGGCTCGGGCAGGTTGGGTTGATCTGATGCAATAATACAGCAGCGTTTCTATAGCAACAGATCATTCACAGGGACTTGTACGGCAGATGCTCCAAACAAACGGATTTAAGAACGTGTGTACTTGTTGATACGGTGAAGTTTTCTGTATTTAACTTCCATTTAACATTTATGGAAGGAGTCTCCAGTGTCAGTGCTGAGTAACAGTTAGAGGTAAAGCTGTAAATAAGTTTTCCAAACAAACTGCGCTTTTTTTTTGGTCTTATTACTGTAAGATTATAGATTATTTTTATTTGCGTGACCACTCGGTTAAAGCTGGAGCAGAAGATGACATTATAACGCACTTAACCGGATTTGGGATTTGAAGGACGGTGTATAGGTCAGTTTTGTTTGGTCACTAATCAGCAGTGCTGGTGTGGGCAGAGCGGCGTGCAGGGCAGTGAGCGAGCTGAGGAGAGAGAGAGAGAAAGAGGAAAGGTGGCTCACTGCGTGGGGGTCTCCCCTCACCCTCGAAAGCGTTGGCGGCGTCCACCAGGTGACTCCAGTCCAGGCCGCTGTCGGTGTCCGTGTCAGGCAGGGGCATGAGGCCCAGCTCGGGAGACGGCAGCCTCTGGCGCTCGTGCAGGTCTGCTAGAGAGGTGTCAGACGCGGAGAGGTCACCTGACCCACGGCCAATGAGAAAACACCACACGGTGCGTGTCAGCTGACTGAGTCTGGCTATCACACTGATAACACACTAGGACTGTGAGCTGGTGCCGGACGTGTCCTGATCGGGTCTGTGACCGCGATACGTGTACGTGACGATAACGCGGACCTGAACGCTGACCTCGAGCAGGCGTCACGTGTTAGGGACACGCCGCCTTCAGCAGCCAAGCTACACCTTCTGTACCGCGTTAGGAGAACATGCACATAAGATCTAATAATCAGTCCTGACAGTATGTGCAGCTAGGACATGAATGAACACTAATAAATAATAAAATAAATATATATATATATATGTGTATGTGTGTGTATATAAAATGAATGCAAGACTGAAAAAAATACTACAGTGCAACAGTACAAACGCTACAGTGCCTGAAAAGGTTTTAATTAAAAGCGAGAAGAGAAGAAGAAGGAGAGAGTGGGATTAAAAAAACGAATCCCCTTCAAAACGTAACCATAGCAACAATCATACACATATTACATAATCGTATTATATCATTACACTTGTATAATCGTATTATTTATTTTTATTTTTATTCACTCGGTTGCTCCTTTGTGTGTATTGTAGTGCGTCTTGTGGATTGTACTGCTGCAACAAAACCATTTCCTCAGGGGTCAGTAAAGTACTCTCTATCTATCCATCCATCCATCCATCTATCCATCAATCTCTCCATCTGCCTGTCTGTCCATCCATCTATCTAAATATCCACCTATTCAATGATCTCTCCATCTGTCTGTCCATCCATTCATCCATATAAAAAACCATCTATCCATCAATCTCTCCATCTGCCTGCCTGTCTGTCTATCCATCCATCCATCCATCCATCAATTTCTCCATCTGTCTATAGTTCCATCAATCTATCTATCCATCTATCTCACCATCTGCCTTTCCATCCATCCATCGATCTCTCCATTTGTCTATAGAGCCAATCTATCTATACATCTATCTCACCATCTGCCTATCCATCCATCCATCCATCCATCCATCCATCCATCCAACTATGCATCAATCCACCAATCTAACCATCAATCTATCTATACATCTATCTCACCATCTGCCTTTCCATCCATCCATCCATCCATCCATCCATCCATTCAGCTATGCATCGATCCACCCATCCATCTATCGATCCACCCATCCAGTCATCTATCTTTTACAGTACCTGATGATATGAAGGAACAGGAGAAAATGGACCTCAGTAAAATTGCTTTTTGAGCTATAAGGAAGTTCTGCATGAACAAAGCGAAGTAAGAATCCGCGGTATAAGGAACATAACGGCCGCTTGAAGACTCTCGATATTAGAAAATAAGGGGGCGATTTTTTTTGCCTCGGTTTCATCCATAAAACTTTCAATTCCCTGTTATTTTTTTTGGGCTCTCTTTCGTGGCCAGTACGGACTCAGGATATGATGTAATAACGATGGAACTTCACCTTTACGCACGTTAGCTGTAGCTCCTGGAGCCGCACCCACGAGCTACTCACCATGCATCTTGATGCCCAGTTTGTAGGAGGGTCTGCGCAGGGGGGCCCCGCGGGTGGTGGGCGAGCGCGGCAGGGTGGAGCAGCTGAAGAGCACGTCGCTGGCGAGCGCCTGCTCCAACACCGCATCTCCCAGTGACGGCAAGCGCTGGCCTCGATAAATGCTCTCATCAGAGAGGGTGCGCTGCAGTGAGCGCCGGCCTGTACCGCTCGCGCCCGAGCACGACGGCTGCAGAGACTGAGACACAGCAGCGACGGAGCGCGCATGAAGGGTCGCGGAGTAAATCATACAAAACATCTCAAATCGGTTCAGCCTTAGGTTTAGTTTAAGGAGGAGGAGGAGGAGGAGGAGGAGGAGGATGATGTGGAGTGTGTCATTAAAAAAACTATGGAATAAAAGATTTCTTGCTCAAGAAACCACAAAGTGTAAGCTCCTGTGCGTGGGTGTGTGTGTGTGTACCTTGTCGTCGTGATGGATGGCAGGAGGGCTGTCCAGGGTGATGAGTTTCTTCAGATCCTCCTCGACAGTGGATTTGCCCAGCGGCTGAGGAGAGTGCAGGTCTCTGAGAGAGGGCCGAGTCTGAGACGGTCCACTGTCCGCTCCTCCCTCGCCCTGTGGCCTCCTGGGCACAAAATAAAATCAAACACTTTTCACACACACATTATGAGCCGAATCTTATATGGTAGATGCTAAAATAGCGGGGACGATGAAACCACTAAAGTTAGGGTAAAAAAAAAAATTTTTTAAAAATAAACACTGATTGTGCACATTGTGAGAGATTCTGACCTCAGCTCATGACTAGGATGGATACTAGGATGTAAAGCTATAAACAGTATATAAACTCTATTCGATGTCATTTCAATGTTAAAATGTCGAGCATTTCACTCTGATGCAGGGTCATACTCCTGTCTGACCACAAGGGGGCGATCAAGCACTGAACAATAATAGAAGTAAATTTTATTTTTTCATTTTTTTCATAAAACTGACTAGTGTAAGAATGGTAGTATTCGAGATTACTACCCAATGTAGATCGAAGTACGTTTAATATCGTCTCCTGTTCCTAAACAGTTCAAGCTGCAGCACTATAACTCATAATGCGCCTGATTAAAGTTAAGCTGCAGGCGGTGCTTTCTGTCTCCGTGATGAGACCAACGCTCACTTTCGAGTGTCTCCGAAGTCCACGGAGTTGATGGTGCTCCCTGGCTTCCTCCACCCGATCAGGTACTTGCTGGTGGCTCCCTGGCGAGGGTAGAAGCTCTTGGGTCCGGGAGAGACCGAGCTCTGGGAGGAGGAAGAGGGCGAGGTGGCGGAGGGAGACTCGTCTCGGGGAGAGTTGTGACTGGAGCTGAGCACTCCGGGGCTGCCAGAGTGACGTGAGCTGTGAGGAATTTAAAGAAGGGCACAGAATTAAAGCTGTCAGCTGTCGTTCTCAACGTTTTGAACCTCAAGAAGGCACGTCAGCCTACACTGAGAAACACTGCATGACTGAACACCTGGAGTGTGAGGCCATGTCGCTGAGGCTGTACGAGCTGCTGTCACGCATAAGCAGATGTGTAGGGGGACTGCGTGTGGTCGGAGCCTCTGCAGGAGCGACAGGCGACTCTGCGGCTGGAGGTGACCGCTCCAGCACGCGCCGACCTCCCTCAGACGGCCCGTGCCACGGTGAGGCGACCCTCTCCCGAGGTGCCGAGGTGCCCACAGCGAGCAGTGAGCTGGCGCTGCCGTGATGCGGCACGTAGGAGGTGGCGTCGATGCCGCTGTCGGCTGAGGAGCCCTGCAGGTATCCGCCTCCGCCCAGACCGTTGGGCTCGGAGTCAGCGACGTCTCCCGGACCTCCACCTCCCAGATCGTACCACTTGTCATCGCTGTGGGCGCCGCTGGAGGCTGTACTGGAGAGGGTGTTACTGCTCGAGTGGGAGTACGGGCCCTCAGACTGCACGAGGACAAGAATAAAAGGGGTACAAACAAACAAACAAACAAATAAATAAATACACCATCATGAGAACAAATCAGCTTGATTAGAAAAATGAGAGAAGAGACACAACTCTGCCGAGATGATCACAGGAGAAACCGAGGCTCGATATAACAAATCCATCACCTGCACTCATTTCCAGGAAATAATCTGTTCATAGAACGTAACTATAAACGGACTGCTGTGGCACAAGAGGAATAAAACACTTTAGAAAGAGCTGCTATACAACATTGGTGATTCATTTCCTGTAACAGCATCATGGTTTATTCCTTATTTAGCTTACATAAACACATTTCTAAAGTATATGATGTGATTGTGGTATCATCTCCCTCACATCAAGTTTCATCCGTCCGGACAGCAAAATAAACACTTTCACCTCATTACCCTAACGACGTCCTTCGTTTGACGGACAGCCTGCAGGGATCCTGCTACTGTTCCAAAAACCCATAAGCACTGCAAGCTTCCAGCAGTTCATCAGGCACCTCCACTCACCTGGCTGCTCTTCTTAGGTGACAGATGAATGACCTGCTCCTGCCTCTGGATGCGTGGGCCACCCGAGTACGACGGTCCGGATTTACTGACAGGGGCGTCTAGGGAGACATAAAGCGGTGATTGTTATTAACGCATTAAAGCATGCCGCTTTGAAAAAGACGACACAACAGCAGGCGATTTAAAACGACTCACTGGAGGAACACTCGAGACTCATTATGCAAGGCAATATCATTACTGCGACATAACCACCCACCCACTGACAGTGTGTGTGTGTGTGTGTGTGTGTGTGTGTGGAGCCTCGAGTGTGACAGCAATTCGGAGGTCAATGTTTTATAAGGGGTATTCAACGCCGCGCGAGAGATGCATTTTCAGCAGAGACTTCAGTGGAGCTGTGAGTGCTCTGGCTCTGCTTCATCATGGCGGTGCAGAGCGGTGTAAACGAAACCATTGTGTAATTTCTGAGGTGTTAGATAAGCACAGGATAACCGAAATAGAGCGATTCGTGAACAGTTGGGAGAAAAAGAGCAAAGCTAAGGAGGACAGGAAGAAGAGAGATGGAGGCACAGGCGCAGACGTGTCTCTGAAGCTACAAGGCTCTCAGCACTCATCGTCTTTATTTATGAAATCCAAACCACACTGAGCTGCCATGCAATCCTAATCCTTCCCTACACATCACTGTATAAGGAATAAAACACTTGGTGGTGTGCTGTTAATGAAAAATAATCAGTGATGTGGCTGGAGTTGTTATTTCAGTTGAAATGGATGTTGAATAGTTTGAATTTTTTTTTTCACCCTCTGTTTATAGTTAAATATAACAACGACCATCCATGAACATGTTAGCTCCTTTTCTCACTTACGTTATAGCAGCTGTAACCTCACCATATTCTCTTTTTGCTCTCTCGATGTTAATAAGATGTGCTTTGATATTATTATTATTATTATTATTATTATTATTATTATTACTTTCGTCTAACAGCACAACACAGTATTTAAAAATAACTTCCTTACACAGTGAACACATTGTATTTTGTTCTTTATTAACTGAGGGTATATATACACACATGGACACGAGGTGCTGATGCTGTATTGTGTGGGTAGGTAATTCCTTGGCGAGGTATGAAAAATAGAAAAATATCAACGTAAATAACAGACGCTCTGTTGTTCTCACTTACGCTCTAGCAGCTACAAACAGTCGCTTCCTCTCCATCTTGCCCTTTTTACCCCCCCTCTCTCATCGCAGCTTGTCAGCATGTTACTGAGAAACTGTAAAGGGTAAACTCTTCTGTCGGAAAACTTAAAGTTGCAGCTCCATCACTGGAAACTCAAAATTTATTTTTGTTTTTTTTTTAAATCTGTTCGCCGCACAAGAGTTTGAGAACTCACACGGCTGTGATGTATACTGTATGGAAACAGACGCATCGATACAGTACAGTTTGAGCACACGAATACACACAGACATTTGAACTGTGGTCTCGAGGAAGGCGCTTTTCCCTCTTCCTGTATGTATATCCGCAAAAGCCTGCATGGCATTATTCGAATGGTACAGAGGGAGGCACTTCCTGTCCGTTCCTAACATTTCACTTCCTGCCTGTGTCCCTGCTCAGAAAGTATTATGCACAAAAAATAAAAAGCATAGACTGCACATACAACTGCAATCTAAATAAACGCGACGTTGTGTAAATTAAACACTGTGTAATGCAGCGTAATCCGCGGTGTAGATATATATATATTTTTATCCAGTACCACTCTTTCATTTGCAAACCCATCATGGACAGCACTTTCACCGAGAGCTCCGGTTGAACACATGTCTGGAGCGGGTCAGGGCATGTTCGCTGGCCTTTCGTGACCCGAGTCGGCGTCCACGCTCATGTGAGAGGGGAATAATTCTAGGCCGCGGCGAGCCGTCCAGCGCGCAGGCCACGGTGTCTGCGGTGCCTCCGGGCTGCGTGTGCTCAGTGTGGGCTGCACCCTGTTATTACTGGCGCAGGGCAGGCTGAGAAGGAACGAGGATATCTAAGGACGTTAAAAGGGGTCAAAGCAAGAACGGAACCACAATAGCCACCCACGCCCTCAGAAGGACATGCTGACAAAGAGAAAAAAGCACACACAGAGAAAGAGAGAGAGAGAGAGAGAGAGAGCGGGTGAGTGATGCAAGACCAAAGCGAAAATGCAAGAACGGGAGGATTCCTGTCAAAAACCCAGGAGACAGGTCCAGGAATGAAAGAATGGGGGGGAGGATGGCAGTGTCACTCACAGCGGAGTGCAAAACTTTGTGCAGAGGATAAGAGAAGAAAAGAGATGTGACTACAGGAACAAAAATCGCCTCCTGACTAGCGGTGTGACGACACACAACATTCAAATTCAATACGGTAGTGTCGCAATACACTGGGGGGGTTGTCAATGTGCAGACATGAATGTAGTATTAAAATCCATTTAACCGAAACAAGCGCCTTATAAAATCACAATCGCCAGCGACCTGGGTCCAATCCTCAGCTCGGGTGAGAGAGCAGGCTTCGATTTTACTCTGGGCTTCGATATTACGTGATCAAATCACGTCGGACAACAGAATTACACCCGGCTAAGCACTGGGATTTTTCCGTTCGGCTGTGCCGTGAGCCACGCAGCTCTCTACAGCCTTAGATGTGTTTCTGAATCCTTTACTCTCCACGATGTGAGCTTTTCACTCGCCCCACTGCCTTCCTTTGCCTGGACTGAATCAGTGCACAAAGCCCGAGTGCAGCCGAGAGAGTCTGCTGTGTGTGCTGCTTCGTGTTTAAGTCTAGTTTTAGACACTGACACAGAAGGGTGAAGTGGGGCATGTTTGTGGTGTTGCCTCCGGTGTATTGCGCTCACGTTTCCAGGATTCAACACACAGTTCACTGGCTGTCAGTGTTATACATTACAGGAAAGCCAAACTGCTCCCAAACACCAAAAGATCTGGGAGAATTGTGCAGTTCGGGCTAGCCGCTGCTGTTTTCACACGAGCTAGCATGTTAGCATATGGGTTGTGGAAAAACGGCATGCGTGGGAGATGCGCGTGACCCTTGTAGCCTCTCCAGATCCGAGATAAAGAAGCAGATACTTTTCCAGAGGCAGGAGTGCGGGGCTTAATGAAATGTTTAACGCGTGAACAGTATTTCATGATAAACAGACTCCTTTATTACGCAGCCTGTTGAACGTGTCGCTGGACACGCGGACGTACCGGATCAAGGGGCTACAGTTACGGTACTCTGAATCATTACACTCCTGCTACTCACACAAGTGCGCGGTTTACTACGGGGAATGCAACACACCTGTATGCTACACGTATTTCCCTGTGGAGTAAAGCCATAATGCCATGGCACGTTGCGCTTTTCCAAGTCCTAACTGATATGGAGGAAAGTGCTATCCGCCCGCTTCCGCATGCACGAGCTCGCAATTCAACAATCTTTAAAGAAACGCAATAAGTTTATCCACCTCTTAATTACCTTAAGTGTAAGATTACCTTCTGACTAATCAGAATGGAGAATTCAACAGCGCTGTGGTATAATATGATAAGATTTATTATATATATATTATTATATATATTATATATATCTCATGGTATATATACACACATATATATATATCACCCTAAAACTAAAAAGTCCAGCTATTTTCTCCTGCTTGACTCAGAAGAAAAAAACGTGTTATGATTTGTTTCAGAAATCTTACCAACACGACCTGTTGTGTGTTTCGATGTGTCAGAGTGTGTGTGTGTGTGTGTGTGTGTGTGTGTGTGTGTGTGTGTATGAATGAGTGAGCGAGAATGAGAGAGATAACGAGTGCCTGGCGTACACATGCACTGTCAAACACAGGCTGTCAAACACAAGTACAGGGCAACAACAGGAGGCTCGTGTCAGGGCCAGCTGGAGAGAAGGCACGCACAAACACTAAGTCCATGTCCGTGTGTGTGTGTGTGTGTGTGTCCTGGCGTCCACACACACCTGTTCTGTATAAGGGTAACGCACTGCACGTCGAGTCGAATCGAAATGTACAGCCGGTGGAGGTTGAACAGAGGTTAGTGTGTTTAGAGTACAGATGAGCTTGAAACAATCTGCTGAGATTTTTTTTTTAAGGTCAGAAGATACTTCAGTTCCACTTCAATTACTGCAATTAGTTCACAAAACAATGAGGAGCTGGTCGTCAAAAGCGCTGAACTGTGCTTAAGGAAATAATGCCGGCTCTCGGCTCGGAGACGCTCCATGGAGACGGGTCTCTAGCATGCAATTTCCTTTTCAGATGGTGTTCCTGAGGAGTGGCACGAACGTCTCCACACACACACACACACACACACACACACACACACACACACGGAGGGAGGGAGGGAGGGACGAGCACTGTTCCAGCACCAACTCGGAGTGTGGTGATATTACAGAAATATCATCACGATTCTCTAGAAGTGAAGGAGTCTTTTCTATATGATATACAGAGACTACAAAAAAAACTACTTGATTTATTTACTGTCTACAAAATTTACTGTCTTATTGTTTTGTTTACAAAAACTCTGTAATCACGTTTGAGTTTTAGGGTCTTACGTTACGTCGAGATTCTGTGGGCCGACTGCTAGCTAGCGATCTCGGAGAGCTTCGGAAATCGATCCGTTTGAACTGAGTGTACAGACTAAAGCGCTGCTGCATTGCTCTCTGTAGCTAGACTCGGGTGAGGACTAAATCCTACGGCACGCCACTATCAGAAAGGTGGTTGAACAGCATTGTGGGTAATTCCCGAGCGCCGATCTGACCTGCTGCTGCTCGCTCTCTCAGCAGGTGAGCCCCGGTCGACCCCCGCCTGAACGGCGACGGCAGAGGGTAGTAGACAGCGAGGCCGCCCTCTCCAGAGTGTCTGTTCGGGGCAAATCTGAAACACACACACACACACACACACACACGCGATTGAGGTCACACTAAGGCTTATACAGATGCCAGGCGTATTTTCTGCACCTCTCTGTGCGAATGAAACGGTGACGGATAAAGAAGAGTGACGACGGGAGCGTGAGGGGAAACGGAGAAAAACAGAGATGGAGAGAAACAGGGTGGTGGCCGGAGGTCAGAGAGCCTCTCACCCCTCAGGCATGGACTTCTGCCTCCAGTGGGTGGAGCTGCCCGAGCCGGTGTCGCTGGAGCAGGACAGGTTGCTGGGGGAGCTGCGGGTGTGAGTGGGTCGAGCCATCGCCATGGAGGAAGCCAGGACATAGTTCTCCGAGCCGGGAGACATCCTGAGAAAGGAAGAGAGAAAAAAAAAAAAACACAGAAAAAGAGAAAGACAGGGGAAAAAAGAAGGAGGAGGAGAGACATAAACAAAGGGTATGTCAAAGGGGACGCAACAAAAAAAATAAGAACACCAAAGCAGGGAGGACGATCCGACACCCAACACAAGGATTCCCTCTCTGACGGAACACACCTCTTGGAGTCGAGGGGTCGGCCGTCGCTGGAGACGCTGCGCGGGATGGCAGTCGCTCGCTCCGGCCTCTCGGCCGACAGCGTCTTGCCCATGCTGGCGCCCAGGCTGACGGCGCGGTTGGGAGTCCCGGTGTGGCTCTGAGGCGAGGCAGAGAGAGACTGCTGGGGGCTGGAGGACGTGCGCTGCCACTTGTTGTTGTTGGAGCGGAACGGGAACTTGTACTCGAACGAACCGCTCTCGTTGCTTCCCTTATACTCGGCCACAGGCATGCGGTACAGCTCCGAACAACCCCTACACACACACACACACGCACACACGCACACACGCACGCACGCGCGCACACACACACGCACACACACGCACACACACAATATTCAAATATTGATGAGAAATATTTTTTAAATAATTTAATGGCACAATTTAATAACAGAAATGTTTTTCCTTTTAAGGTAAAATGACTAATCTTGGTAGCTGATGAATAAATTATTATAATAGGAAAATAATAATAATAATATATTTAAAAAAAAATTCAAATTAAGGAGAAAGAGAAAGGGAAGTGTTGGGAGAAAAGAAATTGTAATTATTAAAAAAAACATATTTGATCGAATCAGTATATGCAACCCTTTTTAAAAATTAATTATTAATAAATTATTAATTAAATATGATAATAAATTTCATAGCCAGCATCTTTCTTACACTTAAGATCAGTGAAAAAAAAACAAAGACTAGTAGGAGAAAGAAGGGAAGAGTTGGGAGAAAAGATTTAATAAAAAGTTTTAATTATATAATTAATATATTAATAATTAAAGGGGGAAAAGCTCACTGCATAGGGCACGACATTAACTTTCAAATGTAGCCTTTTAAACTTTTAACATCTGGAAAGAAATGTTTAATAGAACAAGGTGAAGTGACTGACGTGAAGTGAGTGGCGTGATGCGAGTGGCGTGATGCGAGTGGTGTGATGCGAGTGGCGTGATGCGAGTGACGTGATGCGAGTGACGTGATGTGAAGCCTGCGGCGTCTCGGCGGCGTGCGTACCTGCGGGGCGTGGCGTCCTCGTGAGGCGGTATGATCACCACTTTCACGGTGACCGAGGTGCGCAGTAGATCGATCATCTGCTCGTGCGAGAGCGTCGCCACGGCGACCTTGCAGATCTCCACCAACCGGCTGCCCTGCCGCAGTCCGGCCTGCCAGGCGTAACCGTACGGCTCCACCTCGGCCACGATGCCCTCGTAGTTGACGTGGAAGCCCAGCTGGCCGAGCCCGTTTCTGCGCAGCGTCATCTCCGACGTCTCGCAGCCTTTGGTCAGGAACTGGAAGGGGGATGATCACGCTTTTACTATAACTTACGCATGTTTACTGTGAAAAACAGCTTCAGATGACTTTTAGACAACATTTACATAAAAAGAAAGAGGTTACTGATTAAGAAAAGCACAGATCCTCAAACGTTTGGGACAAACTGTCTAATTAGGTGTGTGTCACTTATAATTATACAATAACAAAAAATAAAAAGTAAATTAAAAACGAATCAATAAATAAATGAAGGAAATGGCGTAATAAGCTAATCTATCTTCACATCTCCGGCTCTAATAATATCCACATCGTGATCAATGACGTTATAAAACACTTCTCTGAGATCTCACGGGTATCGGGATATTTCATCATCTCTGAAGCAGACGATTTTATGTTAAAGATTTAAAATTGTTAAATGTTACAAGTATTACAGGTTTACAGATATTTAAATAAATTTTTTTAAATATCGTGACATATTTTTGTTATAAATCACCCACCTCTGCCTCCGATCCCTGATTTTTAAAAATGTACTTATATATTTTTATATAATTCTCTCTATAAAACTCAGAGCTGTAAACTCTCCCGGTATCATTAGTGGTCATGAATTTTAACGGTCAGACATTAAAATTTAAAGGAGCGTAATGGCGGTGGAGTTTCGGTTCTGTCTGTGAGCCGAGTTAAACGGGTTTCACCCCTGTGTGTGTATGATGAAGAGATCCGGCCCTGTACTCGGTGAGATCTCTGCTCTAAACCCTCTGCGGCTCAGCGCTGAGATTTCTCAGCGTGTGGAGGAGCGGTGATGGAGACCGTGAACGCTCGGTTCGCCGACTAGTTCCCATGGCAACAGCTCCTGCACTCGCGGAGTGACATCACGGGCAGGTGGCCAAAACAAAAGTACATTCCAGCCTCCGCGCGTTTCTGCGCGAGGACCGAGTCCTCGTTAATCTGGGCACAAAGGACTCCTGACGTTAATCTGAGCACAAAGCAACGCTGACAGGTTCACCGCTCTCCTCGCTCTGAGGACAGGCTGCAGCATCGTCTCAGCGTCCCGACAAATCAACGCGAGATCAATTAGCCGTGTTACAGGAGCACGGAGACCCTGAACGCGGCAGTGCTACACACTCTCCAGGACCTCTGATCCACCTCACAATATCATTATTTCACTCGTATGCTAAGCTAATGCTGCGCTAATCCATGCTTAGGCATGACGTAAGAAATAAAACACTGTGTCTTGGAATGAAGTGGAATATATTCACTGTTATATAACAGGAAGGTCGGACGTGTTTTATTCCTCTTATACCACAGAGATTCGCCAATGCTATCCATCTTTCATTCATTAAAGTCGTACTTTTTTTAGTCACGAACTACCCGTCAAGGACAACAGTGAATGCAATATCGTCGATCGTCGATAACTTCTTCAATTATTCTGAAGACAATTTATGTTTTTTTTTGTTCAAAACACACAACTTATGTTACAGAGACACAGTAAAGCGTAAACTCCTCTGTCCTGAAGACTTTCCTGGAGCAGAATCCTTCAAATGAATGAGCTGTTGCTATGGAAACGATAACGTTAAACCTAGTCTGCACTACTGGCAGAGCTGCTGACACTAATCAGAAAATCAGATGGAGAATTCAACAGCATGGCGGTATATTTTAAATAAATAAATAAATAAATGTTATATAAAATAGATTTTTTTTCTCGAAATCTTAAGTCAGTTTCTTGGTTTATTTGTCAAAACATTATACAATGTTGTCGTTGTGTGTGTAACTTTTTATTTGGCTAATTTTAATGTCTTCATAATGTAATTTCATTATATGTTTGTCAGACTAAAAGAACATCGTGGTCTAAAGTTCTGTAGAAGTAAACAGTGCTGGCAGGAGATCATTCACACAGCCCACTCTGTCCCTGCTTACCAGCTGAGAAGGGCTCTGAAGTCCAGAGCAGATTTTTCAGATCAGAATAAAACACAAACAGAAGCACATCGCGAGGCTCGTCTCTCACCTCCAGGCGTCTGACGACCTCCCTGAAGTCCTCGGTGTTGTTGTTGACCGAGCGCAGCGAGACGCTCTCTCCGCGCTCGTAGAAGATCTTCATGGAGGCGGGGCTTCCCAGCGTCCAGCCGATGACGTCGCAGACGGCGCAGTTGAACACCGCAGCCTTGGCCTCCGGATCCACCAGGATGAGGAAGTCGTTGGAGATGGCGAGCAGGGCTTCGAGTTCTCCTCCAGCGCCGTGGTCCTCCGTATACACGGCCCAGGTGATGGACCCGGGGCTGCGGAGCTCCGCCCCCGAGTAGGGCCGGCTTTTCTCCTTGCGCTTGTGTGCCAGAGAGATGAAGGGGAACTTGCCCGAGGGGTCGATGGGTGTGCTGGTGACGTGGCGCTCGGCCAGGTCCCTCAGGTACTCGTGGCGCGTGCGTGTCGCCATGGCGCGGAACTTGTCCGACTTGTGCGCGGCGTTCTCCGCGTTGATCACCTTCGTCAACAGGAAGTCCCGGAAGACGGAGGATTTGGGGAACTTCACGTCCTCTGGGATTGGCGGTCCGAACGCGGGGACGTCTCTGGAACGGGCAACGGCAACGCTGCAGTAAAAAAAAAAAACAAAAGAGAGAGAGAGAGAAATGTGAGAAAGAAAAGACGAGTGGGCGAAGGAATTTTAAACAATCTAATGCAAAGTGTGTGAAGATGAACGAGATAATTGCTGAGTCTCCAAAACAGTGCCGAAAGGGTTTCATGTTTATGGATGAGCCGAACTTTTCCCTGAGTAGAGGAAATTATCATCGCTGTCTGAAATAAGTAATGGGAGTAAATACATTTCTACCTCTCTGGAGTTCTGGCTTTCAACTTCATAAAAATAAACAACTTCAGTTCGGAGCAGCTTCTAATTAGACGAGTCTGCGATCAAAAGACAAGGTCAAACCCGTGGAAACGATACCCGGTGGAAAGAACTTCTGCATTTCTTCTCAGAAACTGTTGGAAAAGGAAAGCATTACTTCTTTGACTGCACTTGTTCCACAAGGGACATTTTGTGGGAGTAATCTCCGAGAGGCTTGGCCAACTTCACAGGAAGGGGAAAGGAAAAAAAAAAAAAAATCTCTTTTTGGTATTTTGTGTTCTGTCTGTGAAAATCCTCCCACTCCTGCAGCTCCCTCGTTCCCCCCACCCTTCTTCTTTTCCTTTCATTAAGCCTCTGGAATGGACATCTAAAGCTTCCTGTTCTGTCTGGTATGCGTGGAACTTGTGAGCGGTCGGCCAGGAGGAGCTGTAAGGAGCTGAAGTGAAGCTCTCAGTACTTGCACAATGACGGAGGCAGGAAAGAAGGGAAAGGAGGTAAAGCACAGATTAGAAACAGGATATATACACAGAGTGAAGTGAAAGAGACTCGTACTCATACACTTAACACTGTAGCTTCCTGTAGATATACAGCTCAGTGCATAAGTTTGCACCCCCCATGCTTTCTGAATGGAAAAATGTGAAAATTCGCTTTTACAGCACTGTATAAAAGCTTGCTCAATTCTGGATTCTGATTGGTCAGATGATGTCGGGTAATTTTCTATAACAGTAGACAGATTTGCGGGTTTATACTGATGCACTGGTTGTAACACATTATCATTACTACAGTAACAGCTCAGGTTTTCTGTGAGGAGATGTTTAGTTAACATTTATGGAAGGAGTCTCCGGTGTCAGCGCTTCGTAACAGTCGGAGGTAAAGCTGTAAACGAGTTTTACGACACTTTGTGGCTTCTCGGTCTTATTAACTTTAAGAGAGAGGAATAAAAAAAAAAATCCTGGTGAGGGAACAATTTTTTTTATAGCTGTTATAGTGCAAGTGAAAACAGGAACTGATTTGTTTTGTAAATGTAACTATAAGCTGAAGCTATGACGTGTTGCTCTTTAATAAATTACAAAATTGTAATCGTTGGCAAACTGCTGTGGTGTAAAAGGAATAAAACACTTTGGGACGTATCGTCATAGAAGGATATTCCATTAGGATTTTAGTACTTTCATGTATGATCTCTGAACCTGATCTGAAAACTGCATATCATCTGACAAACAGGTTATAAGAGACATGCACGTTGTCTGGAATATATTACACTCATTTTTGTTATTTGACATAATAAATGAACATCAAGCTAACTGTGAAGAAAGTTTGTGTTTACACGAGCCTCTTTCCTGCAGGAGAGAACAGGTGTAAACGGAAGGCGTTCATTTGCTATGGTTAGAGGAGCTTCGCTGTGTAACCTGACACGGAGAGCGCGCCTTATCTCACGCTGCTATAGAATTTAATTGGAATTTCCTACGGTGATGATCTTAATAGCCTGCTGAAATCGCACGGCTTAAACCGAAGAAGTGATGAGCTGTGAATAACGTAGATAAACTGCGTGATGTTTGTCGGGTCATTAAGTCGTGCAGGTTATTGATCGGAGGTTAAAAGTGGATCCTTTCCAACACGAGAGCCTAAACCGCGTCGCTGGAACACAGTGTCCAAAAGGGTGTTTAGGCGTAGGGAACGATAGTCACCACCCGCGTTCTGAAGGTCAAGTGAAACACGGCGCACATTCCAGGCAAATAAAATCCACTCCTGAGCTGCGGAGCCGACTGAAAGGCCAGTGACTCAGCGATCAGGCTGCTTTATTGTTCCTGCCTCACCCCTATAGCTTAGGTACAGCGAGGCTCCCTGGATTACATACGTGCACTATAAATACTCAGCGTGTGGGCTGCTTTAGTCCACGGCACACTGCCCACACAGAGGCCAGCTTAAAAAGTGTGTGTGTGTGTGTGTGTGTGTGTGTGTGTGTGTGTGTGTAAAGAAAGTTCACAGACTGAAAAGGAGTGCAGTATGTTCAGAAAAAAAAAGCAGATAGGTCAATGACAGACCGTCACGTTTCCTAACCAACCTGGAAGTTTTCTTTCCATCCGTTAACATGTCCATGTGGCTCTGATTAAAAGCTGATGAGGGCTTACGCTGCAGCGTTTTAGGAGCGTCAGCGCATCTAAAGACAGGCCTTAAAACAGCAGGTACGCACATAAATACGTTTACCGCCGCAATAAACACCTCGCATTGCCGAGTTGGAGTCGCGGAGCCGCAACAGTGCAGCGGAGACTGATGACGGGAGCTAAGCTGCGCGTACTCGTACCTTTTGAGCGAGGACCAAAATTTCTCTCACGACAATTCACACACACTCCTTTCCCTCACTCCTGCGTTTACCCTCGATAAAACTCTGGAGCTGTTTTTTATGGAGTGGCCAAGCAAGCTCTCCTTCACTGTCTATCTATATCTGTCTGTGTCCCTCTGTCTGAGTCCGTCTCTGTCTGTCCGTCTGGATCAACAACGCCGCAGCAGTGACTGATGGCCAGAGCAAACCCACACGTCCTGCATGCAAACCATTCCTAATTTTAAAAAAAATAAAATAAAAAATGGAGGGCAGTTAAGTGTGTGGGGAAAACAGGAGTGAGGAAAACACTGGCTCGATAAAACTCCATTGCAGCACTTCATGGAGTGGCACTGAAGAATTCTCTAATTGTCTGTCTGTGTCAGTCTGTCTCTTTCGGTCCGTCTGCACCCGTCCCTGTCATTTCTATCTGCGTCCATCTCCGACCGCCTACATCTGTCTCTGTCTGTCCGTCTGAGCCTGTCTCTGTCCGTCTGAGCCTGTCTCTGTCCGTCTGAGCCTGTCTCCGTCCGTCCGTCCGTCCGAGCCTGTCTCCGTCCGTCCGTCCGAGCCTGTCTCTGTCCGTCCGTCCGTCTGAGCCTGTCTCTGTCTTCCCTGTCCATCGGCATCTGTCAGGCCATCTATATCCATCTGTCAGTCTCCCTGCATAGTCTGTCTGTCCATCTTTCTCTGTCTGTAGATGTCTGTCTGTATGTCTACTTACTGACTACTTACGTATATCCATCTCAGTCCATCTGTCTGTCTGTCTGCACCCGTCTCTCTACGTCCACATCTGTCCATCTATCTAGGCCTGTCTCTGTCCGTCCATCTACAGCTGTCTCTTATTGTATCTATGTCTGTCCGACTACATCCGTCCCCTTCACGCCATCTACGTCCATCCCAGTCAGTCTGTCTGTGTCCATCTGTCAGTCTCTCTACGTCTTTTCCAATCAGTCTGTCTGCCTCCATCTCCACCAGTCTGTCTACTTCCTTCCATCCATCCATCTAATTATCTCTGTTTATTCTCCTAAGAACTGTTTTCAATATAGACATCTGTAACTACCCAATACCATCCCTGCATTTTCTGTTAGCCCTTCAGTCTACTTGCTGCAAATGTCACCACACACACACACACACACACACACACACAAACACAACCGAGGCAAGGGAGAGAGCGAAATGGTCGGTGTCATCCATCTTCTTAGCTGCTGGCTTTATGTACCCTCTAATTCATATTCTCCCAACTTAACAACACTGAGCTACATCATGTCATGGCATCAACCCTATAAAGAGAACATAATTAAACAACGTTCTGTGTAGCACACACACACACACACACACACACACACACACACACACACACACACAAATTGAGCGAGTCTGCAGTAGAGCCATCATGGGAAATAACACACTCTGAGCAGAAGGGAAGACTCAGTTGAGGAAACCTGGCACACACACACACAAAAGGACTGGCCATGACCTCCTTATAAATAAACACGCTGTGCTCTCAAACAGCACCTGCACATCTGAGAGAGTTTTACATAACCCATAAGTATGCGCACACGGGAATCAAGGGAACAGAGACAATAACGCAAAAAAAAAAAAAGAAAGACAGGACAGGACAGGAACACTGACTGCATTAGCAGTGTGGAAGAAGAGCTCGGATTAACACTGTTCTTTTCTCCGATGGTCCTGATGTTCGAGTGATTTCACGTACACAGTGTGTGTGTGTGTGTGTGTGTGTGTTGTCGCTCATGCTCGGGTCTGAGAGTGTCTGAGCGAGATGGTCTCAGTCCGTGTACAAATGAAGCCGAAATGATTCAACTCTGAATCGACTCGACTCGACTGCAGGAAGTGAAGCAAACATGCAAGACGGTTTTTGTAGACGCGAGCTGATAAACTGAGCCAAAGGACAGAGCCGTAGTGCTGCAGAAACGCCGCGACGAACAAAACACTGCATGTGATGCGCAAAATGTTTTAAACTAATTATCTAACATTCATAGATTAGAAAATGACTCGTGGTTGAGGTTGACTAGACACTAAAGACAGTAAAGATTTGAGTGAAAAAAATTTCCAGCCCTACATACCTCTCGGCCAACTTTTTTTTTGTTTTTGGTTCTTTTGGTTGTGAAATTAAATCAAATCATCAGAAAATGAACCAAAAGAATCAATTTCACTCTGATTTGATTCTGACTCGGACAAACAATTTAATTTAATATTTATCACTAAGACAAGTGAAAAAAATATATCACAAAATTATTTTTAAAAAATGACGCCATGCCAGTGAAACGAACACTCATGTGTTGATCAGAAAACTGAGAGAGAAAGAAAATAAAACAGCACGGCACAGCCTTTAACAGCATAAATATACTTCTTTTCTTAAATTTGCAGTTTGTGTATATTACAATGTGTTCCAATGAACCAATCAGCAATAAGCAGCGCTCTTAGCCCCGCCCACAAGATTCATTAGCTCCTGTTTATACTGATCTCAAGCAGAAACCAGACACCACCAATAAAGCTAGAATGTCAAATAGACAGAAGTATTTATATAAAAATATTTTTAAAACAGTAGTGTCAGAACGAGTGCTGTGCAGTCCGCACTCGATGCTCACCTGTAGCAGGTGTTCTCCCTCGTCCCCGACACGTGGACGTGGTGGTGCTTGTGCACGACCTTCACTCTCGCCTACAAGAACCCCGACTTCCGGAAGGCTCCGGGCTCCTGGAACACGATGGTGACGATGTCGTTCCCGATGTGGCGCTTCCTGAGCAGCTGCAGGTGATGAAGCACAGACGTGAGTTCCGGCATGCGGGAGATGGGAGATGGGAGATGGCGCTTGTTTGAGCGTCGGGATCCTGACTTACCTGCTGCTTGTTGTTGGGGGTGTAGGGCAGCATGGTGGACACGTGGAACATTATTTCGTAGTCTTTGTAAGTGGTGTATAAGGAGTGAGTGCCAGTCGAGTCAGCTGCAAGACGAGACACGGTACAGCATCAGCACTGTTTTCCAGTTCTTAATGAATCGGCTCAGAGCTCTTTCTTTTACTGTGATTAATATCAAACTCAGATGATCGCGTTAACATCTTAATGAAAACCTCTTCCACTGAGCCGCACTCACAACCTGACACTAAAGACACATTCCAAATACGTCATGTCTGTAATTATTTATTTATTTATTTATTTATTTCACCTTCACTCCAGGTTGCGCTTTTTCATCAGTATAAAGACAGTCCAGGAAGAGCTCTGTCTATTCTGTCGCTTCCCAACGAAACCAAAGCAAAACGAAGTTCAAAACGCAGAACGATATAATGCAGCTAAAAGTTGGAAAAGAATGTAAAAGTCGGACGCGTCAGATGAGACGACGCTTCTGACGGCTTTAGCTTTAGTCATCTGCATCTGCAGCTTTCGTAAAAATAGGACACGGTCATGTAGCTTACTAATGATCGCTCTTGAAAGTGCTCCGTGTTTTCGGTCGCCTCTGAAACCAAGTGCTGCTCGAGTTTAAAACGCTACAGTCAAATACAGACGTCTTTCCGTGGCTTTAGGCGAGCTGCTGTGCTCCGAACTCAGGTACTGACCCCAGAAATGTCCTGCAGAAGCACACACGGGTGTGAGGGTCAGGTGTCTTATCTACATTTGACCATATAGTGTAAGTTACGATGTTAAATTTAACAATTTAACATTAATTTTATTCCTCTTTTGATGAAATACAGCCATTTAGACATACTTTGGTTTGGTTACCGTAGCAACATGCAGACAAAAAAAAAAAACAGGACTTGGCGCTTCATTCGTTGCTTCATTTGAAGCCTGATTAGGTGTGAATGAGTAAATAAACGGGTAAATAAATAAGCGAGGATATATGGACAGTATCGGTTATCCTTCACTGCGGCTTGGACGAAAATGTCGATTTAAGCGCCGTGTCTTTACTGCAACACTGACTGCGTGTTGGGATTGTCACAATCCCGCCGTTTTGCAGAAACATGATCTCATAATCAGCAGGAGGCTTTATGGGCGTGCGATCGTCCCAGATTTTTGAGCCGAGCAGCCAGCGTCGGCTTAGTGAGAGCGACACGCAGATGCAGGATTTGGCAGGCGGAAAAGAGGGACGGAATGAGGGATCGTGTTTAAAATGTTAATTCCAATTTTTAGCTCCCTCCATAAGTAGAGTCGACCTTGAGCTTGGGTGAAGTTAATATAATTAGATATCTGCGAGGATTTAAAAACCTTGTGTAATCGTTGATTCGGTTTCTGTCGGGAGACGTTTTGTTAAATATTTATGGAAAGAGTTTTCAGAAATGAAACTTTCAGCGCTTGAGGATGCGCTGTTACAGGAAAGTAATGGACTTCAGGGTGATGAAAGCAGCTTCATCGCAGACTCACTCTTGGTGTCGAGCTGAGCGCGGTACTTGCTGAATCCTTTGAGGCGCACTCGTTCTCCGAGCAGCTGCAGGAACTCCTCCAGCGCAGGACCGGCCGCCTCGTTGTTGTACATCTCCTCCTCGCTGCTCTGGCCAGCCAGACAGTACATCACCCCCACCTTCAGCTGGAAACTCAGCTACACACACACACACGCGCGCACACACACACACACACACACACACACACAGCAGCTCCATCATCATCACCATCCTCGTTACCGTAGCAGAATACTCGTTAATGTTACTCATTAATGCTGATTAGCGTGCTCAGAGAGGGGTGTGTGACTGCTCTGGTTACCCCTTGCTCATCCAGTTTCATCAGCTGCTCCGTGACTTTGGGAGTGTTGAGGGCGAGGCGGAGGCAGTGAGCGTTCAGTTCAGGGACGAGGTACTCCAGAACCTCCTTCAGGGGCAGCCCTCGAGCCAAACCGTGCTTAGATGTGGAGGGGACGGCATCCTCCAAGATGGAGCCTCGCAGAGTCATCAGCTGGGGCCGGAAAATAAAGAAAGACGAGATAATGAGAGTAATGAGTAAATAAATAAATAAATAAATAAATAATAAAGTGACCTTTCAGTGGTTAATTCCTCAGGAATGGATGATTCTGGTCATAGAGATTTCTGTAAATCTGTTTACGATTTGGGGGCGAGGCTACATCTGCATCTCTGCTGAACAGGGAGCAAACGCAGACCAGGACTCTTCCTAACACAGGCGAGGGCACATGTCACCTGACCATCACATCACTCTGCACGTGAAAGCAGGAGTTGTTTCTCTGGTCAACTTGTAATACTTCTAGAAATTCAAATAAGCGATCTTGCACACTGCTGTGCTTGTCTAGTAGAGTGAGATTAAGTACGAGACACGTTTGCTTTAGTGGCGGACAAAACTTTAACGTTTACTGAAAATAAGGAGGAGCAAGCGTTCGCTTAATGGCTGCCCATGGTCGCCAATACTTTTAGTTCGTACGAGGGGTCACGCTTTTCCAAACCCGAACAAAGAATCTGGCGGACTGCACTTGGCTCACGGGGGAGAGGATGTAATATCAGATGAATAAAAATGAATCGGAAACATTACATTGATGTTTAAGACGTTCGTGTTGTAGATTTAATCAGCCAGAAAGCATCCTATTGGAAGCAGTGAAACAATACACAGGGAGATACAGAAGAGTTTCACTTTGTGAAAGTTTGAACTGCACCATTTCGAGCGCCGCCCCCACGCGCCCTAGCTCAGCTCGCATCACACACGGGTAAGAAAGTTACCCAAAGTCAACAGGGGTATGCGTTGTGGTGGAAATGGCAACAGCGTGAAGGATTATGGGTAATTTGCTATTAGAAAGGCGCTATTAGTGATGCAACTAAAACTCTATGCTTTTGGATCAATCACATGTGACATGATGGATGATGAAACAAACAATGAGAGATTTCTAGCTACCTAACATGGCTAACGTTAGTGATGAACAAAGCATGGTTGTTATGGTTATTATGGTTGTTATTGTTTTTGGCTGCTGTTAAATAAATGAGTGCATGTTGATACTCAAACTCAGACCCCACTATCATATCAACCACTGTATATTGTGAGCTAGCATATTAATCGTTAGCAAGCCGGCTAAATGGTTGGAACGTTTCCAAATCACATATTTATCTACATTCACAGATCCTGGTATTTTTTAATGATCATAAATGTGTAGAGATGCTCCCAGGCCGTTTCACGTCTTTTCTTTGCATTGGGGTATTCTTAGAGGTTACATTAAAATGCTTGGAGGGAAAAAAAAAAACGCCTCCATCCTACCTGTGTGTCTGGAAATAGCAGCACAAGAGGGAAAAAAAAAAAGGTAACACACAGAGCCATGAGTCACGCCGGGATCAAAGCTATTAAGCTTCATCAGAGTGCATCTGAATCACAAGTAGCTTCTATAAATGAGACCAGAGCGCGACGTCTCCATCAGGAGTCTGAGAGCTCTGCCTTTTCCTCTTTTATTTCTGATTGCGAGGACCTGATCTAGAGCAGCTGTCCAGATCTCCGTGTGATTAAGGGGGCAGTGGGCCAGTTAGGGCGCTGGCGTGATGAGCGCTGAGCTTTGGCAGCCGGTTTGCTGCGCTTCTGAGAGCGTTATATAAGACGGAGGTGGGCGTCAGAGCTGAATTCTCATCACTGCTGCCTGCTGAAAAGCAGCTACACGTAAGCCGAGGGTAAAATAAATAAATAAATAAATAAATAAATGTAGGTTTGTGCTCTGCCTTTTGGTCTCCTGTCCACATGAAAATGCGGTTTTGCGTCAGTGAAAATTTTTCATACGTTGTGGAGGAATTTAAAGATTTCGGTGCGATACAAACAGCACTGGAGAATGGAGATTTCGGTTTGAGACGAGGCCGAACACTTCGTATTCAAGCGTAACCTTAAGCTCCAAATCATCAGGCAGAACACACACACACACACACACACACACACACACACACACACACACACACACACACACGAATCGTCATGCTTGTTTTTGGTTTTCCACATCTCTCCTTCTACATCCCTCAATACACAGCTCTTAACGCTGATCTTGAGGCGTGTGACATAACAGTCCGAGATGTATCTCTTGGCATGTGAGCATTTTCAGATAATTATAAATTAATTGTGCGGACAAAGATACTGTTGAGAACACTGTGTGGATGGAGAGGTTTTCGAAACATGTTGTTTATGCGGACGGAGATACGTTTCGAAAAGATTGCCGTTCACGTGGTCAAAACGCTGATTGTGAGAATGGGAATAGTTTTTCGAATACTGGTGGACGGGGGTCCGAGAGACACTGCGGACGCGTGCAGTGAGAAGGAGAGTGTGTGTGCTGGGGACGCTCACCTCACTGGTTCTGAAGATGACCCTGTAATTGTACTGCGGGCCGTGCTCTTTATGATCGTCCAGCTTCTCTCGCCGGAGACTCACAGCGACCGGCCCAAGTGTCTCGTCCACTCCCAAATAGTTCCAGTGCTCTATAAGAGGAGGGAAGGAAGAGGAAGGGGGAGAAAAAAAAAACAGCAGAGCAGCATTCTGTAACACTGCACACATCATTCCCATAACACAGAAATGGCACTTCTTTACAGTTTCAACGATGTCTTCAAAACTCGTCGGCTCATCGGACAAAACGCTGCAGAGTTTCACTCCAAGCACAAGTGACTATCGATTTATCAATGCTAGGAGGTTGTGTGTAAGCAACTCCTCTACTGGAATCGATATCTGAAATCTGAAGTTTGATGATGGCTCTGACTTATGAGCCTGCTATAATTTATGAATAAAGCTAACATGCCTGCAGTCTCTTCCATTCTGATGCTGAATAGTTCGAACAATGCCGTGCTATTCCGCTCACATGACTGCTCTAAGGTTATGCAACAGCCCTTTATCAGACTAAACTGCAGCGCTAACAGACGCGGCTTATTTTAGTGAATCGATGCGTCGGGTTGTGTAACTCCATAGATGGTGAAGATTACAGTGCCAGCAATGCCCTTATGTGAGAATGAGGGAAAACGTCAGGATCGGGACGTCACTGAATGGTTCATCTCCTCAGCAGCTAGTTCACCACGTTCAACATGCCTTCACAAGAATTTATGACATGAATGGTACTTTTATATATTGTTAATGGTGCGTGGTGTCATTTTGAAACATGCTTTAAGATCCCAAAGAGGAAACATTACAACAGATTTGGCTAATCCCTTTGTTTCAGGCTTCTGCTTACATCTTTATGGGCCAGAAATTAGCTTCACCCCACTGACTCTGAGAGCTGCTCATCTCTGCAGCAGGTTGGTCCAGCTGAACACAAGCAGCCTAGTTTAGTTTAAGTTCACCGGTTGCACCAAGTAGCACAGCTTTCAAGAGGCCTTCTTCTGTTAAGAAGATAATGATTTCTTCATGTGGGAAGCTGGACCGGATGACTCGTAAGGCTACAAAACAGGCTAGAGCAGCGAGCTATCTTTTGGGGAGTGTAAAATAAAACATAAAAGACAAAACACTGCACTCATTTTAACCTAACATCTCTTAAAACATAGCTTAGCCCCTGCTACTCTGCCTTAGACAGAAAGCATTTAAATAAATGGGGTGGAGTCAGTTGGAGGGAAAAGGGGGGTGGCTTGTTAATAATTTTGCTGCAACTGCAGAAGACTCAAACAGATAGCGATTTGTGTCTCATTGGCAGACATGCACACCTGTCCCTGTGTTTCAGAGTGCGTATGTGACCAGTATGATGTGTTTAAGAGATTTTCCTGACGCCATTTCAGGGATAATAAGTTCACACTCACCTCTTAAATAGAAGTACTTCCGGTAGTAATAGGCACCCAAGTCCACGTGCTCCAAAATGTTGCTCTTTCCCCTCTCATGGTGAATGCTCTTCCCATCTTTGGGAGCTTCCAGCACAGCCACCCCTGCGTTACTGAAATGCGTGCTAGGCGCCGCTTCACGGGACCCTTCCTCGTCCCTGGAAGAATTAGACGATCTACTGCCGATGCTGCCCTGTTTCGAAGGGCTGATGTTCCTCTCACCTTCGCCCCCTATCTCATTACGAAAGCAGGGGCAGCTGAGGACCAGATCGTTGGTTTTATCGTCACCGGGGTCCATCGCTGGTCCGTCCTTGGCGTTGAGCTCTTCTTGGCTGCCGCAGGGGGAGCCATAGGCCCCGCTCTGGGTGGACGATAAGGAGGAGGAGGTGGAGGCTGAAGCGGCGGCAGCAGCAGAGGCTCCGGTGGTGGTGTTCTTCCTTTTGGAAGCACTCTGTCGGTTTTGAACTACTTCATTCAAGTCAAACAGAATGCTCTGGACATCATAATGGGCGAAACCCTTCTGACAGATCCAGGGCTTTGGAGGAGGACCTGCATCCTCAGACTTCCCATCTTCCGCATCCGAACCTGCACGAGAAGAGTCACCTTCTGCCTTCACGCTCCGTAACTTGCGGAATATGGACTCGCCTCCAGTTTCAGACTTGGAACGCCGTTTCAGGTGCTTTTCTCTTTCCTTGAGGCGACTTGCAGGGCTGCCTCGTGGGGGTCCCAGTGGCCCGTCTGGCAGGTCAAGGGCGGTCTGCTTGTGTGCCACAGTAAGCAGTTCGCTTAATTTCTCAGGAGCAGGGCTACGCTGATCGGGGTCATCAGTCTGGTAGGCTTTGAGCATGTCAAAGAAGCTTTCTCCGGAGACGCCATGCTTGTCGATGGAGGAGGTACTGCCGTACTCGCGGTGCATTGGTGTCCAGCCAGAAAAGGACCAACCCTCGTTACCATCTCCGTCCAGCTCACTGATGGTAATATCGCTGTTGCTGCGCTGGCGAATGCGACGCATGCCCTTGCGTGGTGAGCCCAAGTAACCATCTGGGGATAGGAAGCGATTGTCTTTTCCCTTGCTGTGGATCTTATTCTTTAGTGTATTCTGAATATTGCGCAGCATGGACGAATCCTGTGGGCTGATCAAGTGACCAAGCTTAGCCGAAAGGTTGCTCTGGGTGCTCACAGTAGTAGTCGATGGTGAGTCGGTCTCCACTGTAATGTGCCACACACCGCCTCCTCCTCCTCCACTGCCACTCCCACTGCTACTGCCACTTCCACCACTACCACTACCGCCACCACCACCATCTTTCCTCGGAGGCCAGTCAGCCACCCGTGCCCGGACTCCCATCTTGGGCACTCCAGGTGTGCCACCGGACAGGTGGGTGCTCTCGCTGCGTGGAGGAGGAGCCCCTCCATTGGGCAAGCGTAGGCGGCGGGTGTAAAATTCATCTGTGGCGGGTACAGAGCCCCCCACAGAGCGCTCGGTCTGCGAACGCTTCAGGCTCGTCATGGTGAAGTCAAGAGACAGAGCTCAGCACTGGAGCATGTTTGCGGAATACTCAGAATCTCTGGAGATCATACGCTTCCACTTAGCTAGTAGGCCAGGGACAACCAGGATAGCACAAGGTGATGGAGATCAAAGTCAGCAGTGGTCTCTGTCGTGGCAACACGGCAAAGTGATTAGTGGTCCTTCTCCATCAGTTGAGAGTGAATTCTATATATAAAAAAATTTTAAAAAAAGAAGAAGAAGAAAATCATTAACAAGTAACAGAAACAGGAAGACCACATCAATGGATACTTTAAGCTTTACTGCAAAGTTTACAGCTTGCACTAATGCTACAAGTGGCTTACACAGCAGAGCAGTTCCAAGAAGACAAATCCTGTAAGAAAATTATAATTATTCTTTAGTCACTCTCCTATAATCATTAACGATGCACTTAGGGCTGGGGCATAATTCACAGTTACACTCTGTCAATATCATTAATGGCCTCAAGCCAAGCAGGAACACCTCTAGTTCACCAACTGCCAGAAACCAGGCGCTGAGGCGCGAAACAGATTTACGCTTCCTGAAACATTCTGTTTAATCTTGTGGCTGCCTAAAGTGAAATAAAATCCCATGTACACCATAATGAGAATCTAATCAGCGAGCGCTTGCAGAGATTAAATTAGTTGTTAGTGCATAAAAAAGCTCAAATGTTCAGCTCAGAAACCAGAACTTCTATTCAAATAAATAAAACAGCCCTCCGATTAGTAACCCCCACCCTCCAAAAGCCACGCCAACAAAACATAGCACGCGCTGCCTTAGGGACACGTGAGAACACGTGAAAGCCAGGGAAACTGGAGGAGCCTTCTGAGTTGGTAAGTAACATGACTGACAGATAAACAGAAACCACACTTTGTTCTGACTGGATTTTGGTGGTCCACATCATCCTGTTTAGAGATCCTGCACTGTCACTGAGACGTGTGTTTCTGCTATGAGCAGATATTTGAAGTTGTTGCTGTTGAGTGCGAGGAGAAACACTGCCAAACATTACACCCACTGCTCTGATTTAAAAATCAGAACTTTTTGTGCCTGTCCTTTAGGATTACGGGCATGGATATGATAGTATTATCTTTTCCAGTAAATGATTAAGATTTTTTGATGATTCATCCTGTACTGGTCTTGTTATCGTGCAGTTAGTATCTCTATGCTCTATAACGTATCCGTCATCATCGGCGCCGCTTACACTCGGGCAAACTCGGCTCGGGATCTCGTCGTGTGGGTGAGGGCCGTGGTGAGAAATCCTCCACGGCTGAAGAGATCTCTCATCGAACTCTTTGCTGTTTCATATTTAGTTAGTTCACACAGCTACTGTCAAGTTGGTTTAGATTCGACAGAGATGTGGAGCTGTTGTATAAACCGGCCAAGCACATCACTTCCTGCTTCAAGAAGAAATACATCAACATATGGAAGCAGATCATGTTTCTCAAGCGCTTTCGTAGGGACTTTAAAACAAAGGGTAATGGATGCATTCACTTTTTGGAAAATCGGAAAAGGACACGTTTGGGAAAACATGGCTAAAATAATGAATTTCATATACTAGAACCATTCCAGCTTTATTCTGCTAAAACTGCTGGAGTGTTTTCAGTGTGGTGTGCTTACATACTATGAGATGCGGCATGAATGCACCATGAGAATTTCCCTCATGACACATTCAAGGATAGGCTCTGAAATGTCAGTTTTCTTAGTTGCTTAGCAACCATCTGCCGATTTTTTTTTTCTTCTGCCGTAGCGCGGCGATGCTAGCGGGTTAACCTTAATGAGCGAGATAGAGAGGAGAGAAAATCTAAAATAGAGATGGAGGAGGCGGGTAACGGAGTGACATAACTGCAGTGTGACTTCATTTACCTCCAGCTGAGCAGGACACAGGGCCTGACTCGACTCGGGGTTCAGCGCAGCCTCACATCGGCACGGGTAAATAAACCGATTTGAGACTTTGTTCAGCGGAGACGAGCAGTGAGGACAAAAGAACGTTTCTCGGCTCATATGGAGGTATGTGAGTGCACCGGGGTTGTGTCATCTGCGTATGACTCGGCTCGTAGCGTCTTAAGTCGTGTCTGCGGCGGACAGTTCTAGTGAAAGATGTAAATGTGAGGTCATGTTCCTGTCACTGTGTCTATCAAAAGCAGGGGTGTGAGGGGCAAGGCAGATACACAATTAACACACACCCTTATATAAAAAATAAATAAATAAATAAATAAATAAATAAAGGCCACACATTCCCCATCTAAGAGTGTGTGAAGTCACGGGAATTTCCATTCCTGGAAGTGAACAGTCACTGGGCACGGCTTTCTCGCTCTCCTCCTCTCCTCTCACAAATCATGAGGTGATCTGGAGGTCGCGCTGCAGGTGCTACACTCAGGATGAGCACAAATTCGTAAGTTAGTCATACACAGCTGTCAAATTACAGCCCAGGGACTGACAGATCCGCCCTTCCCTTTACAGACAAGGGTTGCAGGATGCGACGCAGAACGGCTAATGAGAAAGCGGTACCTGTGAGAGGCGGTGTGAGGAACACGAAGAGAAGCACCACCAAGATATCCGTTACAAACGTGAGAATGAAACAAGTGCGAGGGAAAGTAAAGCGCAAACTCGCCTGCAATAGCCATGGGCTTGGTGTGCTGTATAAGAGATTGGTTATCTTATCTTATTAACCCTCACTAATATCGCTATTAGCATCGCTGATATTTTGTGTGAACGCTGAAGTCTTTGCATGAATAAAAACAGTTATGACAGACGACCATAAAAAAAGTGATCTGAGGCTGTAATGTGGTCTTAAAGAAAGAATAAAGCTGTGGATAAGCCGAGCTGCACTGACATCTTTATAATCATGTGTGGGATTTCAAGCGGCTCTCACAGCATGCTGAGCTACAACAATGCTCATAAACGCATCTTCCCCTGTAAAAAGGACGAGCAGAGAGACAACCTCCCACGTTTATAATCACTGACAGTACTCATCTCACCGAGTACTGTCCTCCAAAACACACGCAGATACATGAACAAGATTTATAGGACTGTTTTAGGGGCTATTTTAAAATCCAGGGCTGACGATAAGCGTTCATCTCTGTCTGTCTGTGTGTGTGTGTGTCTCTCTCTCTCTCTGTGTGTGTGTGTATGTGCGTCTTTCTCTCCCTGTATCTCTCTCACTCAGTCCATCTCTCTTTCAAACCATCGGTCTGCCTCTGTGTATCTCTCTGAGTCATTGTTGTACCCTATGCGTCTCTGTCTCACTGTGCATCTCTCTTTGTCTCGGTCTCTAGTGCTCAGTCTCTCTCGCTCAATGTCTCTCTCCATGTGTGTCTCACTGTCTGTGTATGTATCTCTCTGTCTGTCTCTCTCTCTCTCCCCCCATGTGTCTCACTCTCAGGGTCTTTCTGTGCCTGTCTATGCCTCTCGGGGTCTCCCTCTCTCTCGGTCTCCCTCTCACTCTCTCTCTCTCTCCCCATGTGTCTCACTCTCAGCGTCTTTCTGTGCCTGTCTATGCCTCTCGGGGTCTCCCTCTCTCTCGGTCTCTCTCTCTCCCTGTGTCTCACTCTCAGGGTCTTTCTGTGCCTGTCTGTGCCTCTCCATCTGTCTCTGTCCGTCTCTCACTCTCAGAGTCTTTCTGTGCCTGTCTATGCCTCTCGGGTCTCTCTCTCTCTCTCAATGAGCGTCTTTCTGTGCCTGTCTATGCCTCTCAGGGTCTCTCTCTCTCTCTCTCTCTCTCTCTCCCTCCCCATGTGTCTCACTCTCAGCGTCTTTCTGTGCCTGTCTATGCCTCTCGAGGTCTCTCTCTGTCGTTGCATACGAGTCGTGCTGATTATTAATCCCTCGGTTCACACCTCGGGGGTTTGGACACCTGCAGTGGGAGGTGTTATGTGCAAGCGCATCACCGTATGCGAGAGTCTGCGGTGCTGGGCTCAGGTGTTCCCGCCATCATCCTATAGCTGCATGACTTAAACCCAGACGGTGAGTAAGAACTCCAGCACACACGCGGTGTAAGAGGAGAGAGCGTAAGGCCCAACTATCTTCTCATCTTCTCGTCCTCTGTCTTTACATTAACAGCGCTGCACTGTCAAGGCCCGAATTAAGGCTGACAAAACTATCAGTGTACTGCCCGACGCTCGGGCTCGGAGGACACACTGCACTGCACTCACACTCCAGGTCATGGCGTTAGCATCGGCTGCGCATGTTGCTGCGCACACATCACCACAAAGGAACGCTAAAGGATTAAATTTGACGTGTCAGTAGTATGGGTGAGAGACACATCTCGTTTAAGAAGGTTTCGCACAGCATTAGAAACGGTTTATTTTTCATTTTGCTTTGCTCTGAACGGAAACACTCCTGCTACAGCATTCCAAGCCCCGCTCTGTTTAGTTGGGAGCCGGTTAGAAATTTACTTTTTTCTTTTAAATGGTTAATAACGTTCTTTACATATGATAGCCTGCATACCTTTCCCGGCTACAGTGGCTTTCTAATGCAACACCTTCCTGAGCAGTTCTGGACAGGAATTTAAGCCGATTTGGAAAACATTTAGGCTTTTAGGCAACGCTTTCAAATAACTACATTATTAACCAGTTAACCACATTTTAAAAGAACGTTTTCAAAAAGAAGACTGAAAAACTGCTCGTTTTTGGTTTCCGTTCCTTGTAACGTTGCTAGCTAGCTATACTGTTTACCGAATGGAGATGTGAAGAAAACACGGGATTCTTCCGTGACTCAAGACAGGAATGCACAATAGCAACAGAGGTAGGACAATACGGGTGACGGGAGGTGAAAAACTGCTGCTGGTGTGAACGCAGGACATAAAAAGATAAACATGCACACCGATAACACCACAGTGGACTAATTTAAACTAGCTACATGTAATTACAACGAAACGGCTTTAGGCGTAACGGAGCTGTGAAGTATAGCTCAACACAAAGGCTATTTCAGCTCAAACGGACAAACGCGTCAGTGTCAGCGACAGCGACAGCACTGGATCTCAGCAGGACCAGGGTTATGTAACTGTTTGAAACACTTCGAGGTAGACTTTGTTTACAAAGCCACACAATACAGCAGCACAGACCTTTTAGCTATATGCACAAGGTGAAATAATGAATGATCGGGAAATATTTTTTGCTAAAAACCTGCAGGATGTTGAGTTTAATAATTTGAAATGGAAGGCACGCGTCTCCATGTGGCTAACTTGATGAAGCGTGATGCAATAAGCAGAGACAAAGCGTGGAGTTCTTGTTCCTGGGGTTTGTGCCAAGTGTGAATATTCCCCAGCCTCGCATTCTGTCTCCTCTGTTACTGATTTAAACACTCAGCTTTGTGTGTGTGTGTGTGTGTGTGTGTGTGTGTGTGTGTGTGTGTGTGGGCTAAGAGAACCGTGAGCTACAACGTAATCCAGTGTTAACACTGTGTTTAGCAGAGAAAGGTTTGACGTAGGGACATCGCTGGGTTGTGTGGTGGTCGGTGGTAATAACCCGTCATTTGTTCACCCGCTCTCTGCAGGAAATCGTGTTTACCGCGCTAAAGAGGAACAGACGGGTGGCTGTGCTTCACGTCTGAGCTTCACACTTACCTCCAGACGTGTACAGCTGCCGGGGGAAGCAGATAAACAGTTGTGGGGCAGTCGTGGCCTAATGGTCCGAGAGTCGGACTTGTAACCTGAAGGTGAACCTGAAGGTGGTGGGTTCGAGTCTNCACTTGGATGGGTTAAAAGCAGAGCACAAATTCCGAGTATGGGTCACCACACTTGGCCACAAAGTCACTTCACTTCATAAGCACGATGCACTGATGCTAACTTCACTCAGCAGGACAAGATCACTGATGTGTTTAACTGTCTTTTTAACGTACGTTAAACAAACGTGTGTAATGAGGTTTTCTGTAAAGAGATGTTTAATGTAGCCTTTATGGAAGGAGTCTCCAGTGTCGGCGCTTTGTAATGGCAGTGATTAAGTTTTCCGACACAGAAGAGTCTTCGGTAACGTTTTTCTTATCTTATTAACTTCAATAAAGAGAGAGAGAGAGAGAGAGAGAGAGAGAGAGAGAGAGAAAAGAGAGGCTGGTGAGGGAACAACTGTTTACAGGAACTCACTTGTCTCTCAGACATTAAAAACGTAACTATAAATGGATAAAAAAAAGTATTACTTTTCATTTGTTAATGAGTGAAACGTAATCGTTGGCAGACTGCTGACCAAATTCTCCTTACCTTCTCCTTACCAAATTCTCCTTACCTTCCGAAGTCCCGCGCGAGAAATCCTTTTATTAGGACTGCGGTGTGGTGACAGCAACTCCGCTTGATCGCTGATTATTTTCCTACGGCAGAACGTCCCCGGCGTCTGTGATCCTCCGCTACTTGTGTGACAAACGTGGAGCGTTATCAGAGAAGGATATCGCCATCTCCGACAAGAGCCCATAGCAACACAGTGAGGGGGACGGTGGGAGGAAAGGACCAAAAATAGCTAAGAAAAACGAGTGTGGGAGAAAGAAAGGGGAGAGAGAGAGAGAAGAGCGAGAGAGAGAGAGAGAGAGAGGGAAAGAAAGAGAGAGAGAGAGACAGAGCACTCTGTGGTGCAATTAACAGAAAAGCCTGTCAAACACCACGGTGTGTAATTCTAGGCTTTCAGACAAGCACAAGAAAAGGAAGGAAGAAAAGAAAAACTTGGTGTCAGTGGTTCAAAGACAGAAAAGTATTTGTTGCGTCTAGTTTGTCGATTAGAGACGAGTCTGTATGGTTACGTACCTATGGCTTTTTTTCTTTCAGACTGAGTTTGAGCACGTTTTTTTTCCTGTGATTCTCTTCCATACTGATACTGATACAGTATACAATGGAACAATTTAATTTAATTAGCAGACCGTTCAATCGACTCGCTCGAAACACACGAGACAGGAATCGTAGATATCTCTGAGAATAAAGGCAGTGGACGTAATAAACGTTCGTGCCGCCCTTCCTCCAGCGGAAATGTAGGAGATCCGATCCCAGGCGGTCAGTGGAGACGCGTACAACGCGTCAGGCGCAAACAGATCTGCGTTTCGGCTGTCCACTTCAGATCGGATCACGCTAACTGATGTTAATACCGGCTGTGAACGGGGCCTAGTGTTAAATAACAACGACGTGCAACAGCTAGCTACCTAGAGCTGCAGGTTTTTTCCTAGCGCTTCTGTACCATTGAAAGGAGAGTACGTTTATTTTTATAAAAAATATTTTTATTTGTCTTCAGGGCAACTGAACTGTCAAAGAGCGCCTCCTAATCACGGCTTGTGCTAAACGTTCCAGTAACGCAGCTCAGCCACTGCAGCGCATCGGCTACAACAGACACACACTAACGGTTCCTCCTTTTACTTTTGTTTTTTTTTTTTTTTACTTTTCAGTGCGTCATAATCCCCCGTCAAGATCAAGATCAGGAAGATCATACTGGGTAAGAGCTGACATTTTCACTCACCTAGCGCTGCCTGTGGGCGTTTTTCTCTCTGACTTGTGCTGTAAGCCGTATTTCCTCTTCTTGATATTTGCGCACGGTTTGCCGTCTGCTTTGCGAGAAATACGTCCAGATCGCCGCCGTAAGGAGAGTAGCCATAGCCTACGACCATAGACTCGTAACATAAACATAAAAAAAAATGCGCATGCTCATTTAATCGCTGGTATCGGACCCGTACCGGTATCGGCGCATCCCTGATCAGCTGTTAGAATTAGCTCGTCGCTTATTCCAGTACAATTTCACTCCGAAGCTGGAAGACTGCAGAAGTACAGGGAGAAAGCAGGAGTTAACTGTGCGCGCGCGCGTGAGAACCGTGCGGCTGTGAATCGGCCACACGTTGTGCTCCAGCAGGTCAGTGTAGGAGGAAGGATATCGGTGTGAGTCATTACATCCAGAAATGGCTTTGCGGTGAGCGGTAAACACCTGAGATCTGGCTGCCGTGCATCGCATAGCACCGCACTCAAACACACTTCTGTTTCCATTCCTGACAGACAGATCCGCTTATCATCCGCGACTCATGCTGACGCTTCCCCAGAGCGCAGCGCTGGCTGATGGGTATTTGTGGCACTGCGGAGCGAGAGAGAGAGAGAGGGAGAGAGAGAGAGAGAGAGGGGAGGATAGAGGAGGGAAAAAAAAAAAAAAAACAGGGTTCGTGCTGAGACCACGTCCTCGCTGCAGCACTTTTATTTCCCTCTCTCTGGAGAACAGGGATGGAATGTGCGATGGAGCAGCTCCAGCGTCCCGCACTTCAGGGAATAAGGTGGTGTCCCCTGGCAGACCCCACGCGTACCGCATTAGTACGGTACTCAAGCTGCCGTTTCGCGCTCGCTGGCGTCTGTCAGCGGGAGCGAGGGGGCGAGATACGGCGACTCGACGCCCGTCGCATGCCAGCATGAAATCATGACGTCGCGCTAGAGTCAACATCTGGAACGCATCAGCATGGCAATGAATGTGAACGGATAAATATGCACAGCTTGCGTGCCAAAACGATTCAACAAAGATGGCAGCTACACGCAAAAAGTTTGCATTCCCCATAGTGCATGGGTGAATAAAAAAATAATAAAATAATAATAATAACGATAATAATAATAATAATAATAATAATAATAAAATAACCCTATTTGAAAACCTACCTTACAAAAAAAAAGATATTTAGTAAGAAGCCATAATCTGAATCTTGGGATAATATAACAACTGAGAGCTTTAAAAATAATAATAATAATAAATAATAATAAAAAAAAAAAACCCACAGTAAATGATTTTGCTGGACAAACTGTAATATAATTCCCCTCACATAGCTGAACACTGATGTCAGTGTTTCTCAGATGCTTTTAGGTTACAATTATTGGGCTGATTGCAAAAAAACACAGACTTTAGCGCACATTTATCAATCTCTTCAAAATCAAAAGTTGTGCAAATGATTTTGCAGGACAAAGCGAACTAGTAATTCCAGCCTGATTCATGAAAGATTTCTACTCGTGTGTACGTTGATTAAAAACAAAAATCAGCTGTAAATATCCGAGCACGTTCACTGGACAGAATTTTATGTTTAGCCACGCCTACAAAACTCCATAAAAGGCAACGCTCGGAGAGAGCTGAAAACGGGAAAATGGCGACTGAGCGATGAAAGAGAGAGCGCCTCCTAATCGCAGCATGTGTTACACACTCCAGTAACGCGAGCTCAGCCACTGCAGATGCACGCTAACGCTTCCTGCTTTCATAGGGCGCCGATACTTTTGTTCCTGAGTGAGACGTTCGTGTTACTTGTCTTCATTTTACGGTTTTGGAATCGTATTCTTGTAAGTCATTATATGAGTGAAAAGCTTTTAAAAAAGCATCTTTAGACTAAGCAGCTTTTTTTTTTTTTTTTAACAATTAACGAATAGAAAATTTAAAAAGAAGTAAATTAAAGCAGATTTCAGTGAGGTAGTGTACCACATCTGACAGACTTTCCATCTCGAATAACAAATCAGACGATCCAAAAGCTGTTCAGAAGTAAAAGAGTTTAGAGGTGGGTTTTACAGGCTAAAAGCTGAACCAGCAAGCTACGTAACCATATTTAATAAATTCAGAACGGGAGATGGAGGGGTTTTTTTTCACTATTTTTTATTACCCGTCATAATGAAGGAAAGTCCATAAACTAAAGCCTCATAAATGAAACTGTTGGTATTAGTAACATTTGTGTCGTCTGTACTTCTGTACTTAGGGTGTGTAAACTTTTGCACTCAACAGTAAAACTAATCCAGGGTAATTCCACACGGTTATTCAGTGCCTTTTTTTTTTTGGAAACACTACTTTAGAAAAAAAAAAAAAAAAGTACTGCACGACTGATTCTCTAATCGTTCTCTTCTTACTGATTTCTGCAACACTGATATCAGAAACTGTGCTTGTAATATTTAGTAATAGAGTAAATCATGTGTAATTGTTTTGTCAGAATGATGTAGGAGACAGTGGTGAGAGCGGCCATGCTGTATGGTTTAGAGACAGTGGCACTGAGGAAGAGGCAGGAGTCAGAG
>CM074963.1:16013667-16036023 GCA_037577455.1 Pangasius macronema | reverse complement strand
AGCCATATGATTTTGAGATCCATCTGTTCACACTGAGGAACCTGAGGGACTCGAACACGACTATCACAAAAGCTGCAAACGTTCACCGATGCTCAGGACGGAAACACGATACAGCACGAGCCGGGGGCGGGGGCGGGGGGTGTAAACTTTTGAACAGGATGGTCGGCGTAAATTATTATTTTGTTTAAAGATCTTATTTTTTTTTTCATTTAGTATGAGAGAAGATATTTACATGTTTCCGAAAAGACGAAATAATAACAACATACACCGATCATCCTGTTCAAAAGTTTACACCCCCCCATGAATAAATAAATCAATCAATAAATAAATCAACAATATAAGACGTACGTTCTACAGTAATGTTCCAGAGGAAATTTGCCTCGAATCCTCGCGTCAACAATTTAGTTTAAAAAACAAGATGTCTGTCCATAAGCTGGTCAAATCATGAGCGATTTCTCTTTAGGAGAGAGAGAGAGAGAGAGAGAGAGAGAGAGAGAGAGAGAGAGAGCGAGCGTATAGAAATTAACCAAAAAGTGGACATTTTTAACTAATCTGAGATCTTACGAGTTCGATAAAAATCTAGCGAGCGCAATCTAACGTCTAAATGTGTGCGCCGATCCTGTTTACGATGAATTAAGCCTGCTGCTGTGCAGGTTTTGACTGTTGCCTTGGTAACAAATCCAACAAAGCAGCTTCAGTTTCGAAGGAGGGACAAATCCGGGATCATCAACAATCTAATCGTACGGCAAAACTGCGCATTGGCACCGTTTATACACACACCGCTAGCTGATTTTCAATTTTTTTTTAAAAGTCATTACAGAATCCACCTTTAGAAAAGGCGCCGTGAGCCGGGATCTGATGCGTCTACGTTTTAAATGTCCGTACGTAATAAAAGAGGTCGTCGTGGTTAATATCTAAAGCTTGCCTACGTCAGACGCAGTTCAGGACGGCTCTGAATATAAATTGTCATAAACTGTCATAAACTGGATCGTTTCCAGATAAAACGAAAGTAAAAGCAACAGTGTGAGGATTATCCACTGAACATCAGCTGACTCTGGCTGCTTCAGGACACTCACATGACACCACGCAACCGTTTCACGTGAGCGAGTCCTCAACAGCGTAAATCACACCTCGCTAATCACATCCTCAACTCCACAGAGTCTAGAGCTCGGTGTTTAGAGATGCGGACTGACAAACAAACGAACAAACAAACCAACCAAAAAAAAACAATGATAGTGCTCATTCTGCTAGTCGTGTTCATGAAAATTTCGTATCATTCATTTGGCATGAAATTGACGACAGATAAATAAATACTGGAAAATGTAAATCTAAAGTGCACCGAGGTGAATTAAGCCTATAGGATGAGAACTGAAATACTCAACACCTGTTTTAATCACATTTCCAAGTTATCAGCTTTGAGAACCTTGAATAATAACGCTTTCCCTAAATTCCAATTTATCCCGTGTGCTATAGACACGGTGTGCTACAGACGCGGCGTGATATAGACGTGGGGTGCTATAGATGCGGCGTGCTACAGACGCGGCGTGATATAGATGCGACGTGCTATAGATGCGGCGTGATATAGATTCAGCGTGATATAGACGTGGGGTGCTACAGGCGCGGCGTGATACAGACGCGGCGTGATATAGATGCGGCGTGCTATAGACGTGGGGTGCTATAGACGCGGCGTGCTATAGACGTGGGGTGCTATAGATGCAGCGTGCTATAGATGCTGCGCGCTATAGACGCGGTGTGCTACAGACGCGGCGTGATATACATGCGGCGTGCTATAGACGTGGGGTGCTATAGATGCGGTGTGCTATAAATTCGGTGTGTTATAGATGCGGTGTGCTATAGATTCAGTGTGATATAGATGCGGTGTGCTATAGACTCGGCGTGCTATAGATGTGGAGTGCAACAGATGCGGCGTGCTATAGATTCGGTGTGATATAGACGTGGCATGCTATAGACGCAGTGTGCTATAGATTCAGTCTGCTATAGACGCGGTGTGCTATAGACGCGGTGTGCTATAGATGTGGAGTGCAACAGACGCGGCGTGCTATAGACGCAGCATGATATAGATGCGGTGTGCTATAGACGCGGCGTGCTATAGATGTGGAGTGCAACAGACGCGGCGTGCTATAGACGCAGCATGATATAGACGCGGCGTGCTATAGATGTGGAGTGCAACAGACGTGGCGTGCTATAGACGCAGCATGATATAGATGCGGTGTGCTACAGACGCGGCGTGCTACAGACGCGGCGTGCTATACACGCGGCAATATAGACGCGGCGTGATATAGATTCGGTGTGATATAGACGCGGCGTGCTATAGATGTGGAGTGCAACAGACGCGGCGTGCTATACACGCGGCGATATAGACGCGGCGTGATATAGATTCGGTGTGATATAGACGTGGCGAGCTATAGACTCGGTGTGGTATAGATGGGGCATGCAATAGCACATGGTATTTTCTGCAATTCTGTGTATTCTTGTATAAACACTTCTCACAGAAAGAAGAATGTAGGAAGTTAACTGCAGTGTACATCAGTAATAATAGTAGATGTGGTAAAAATGACAGAAACAGGATGTTTAGCGGCGTGAAGCCGGTTTTACGTTTAACGGCGTCAGGTCTCCGTGTCAGAATATACGATGAACATCCTCTAATTATAGACCGGCGATTAAATAAATTTACCACGCTATGCGTAGTTTACGTGATCTGGAGATCAATCAAGTTTCCATTAGCACGTTCCGTTTATCGGCATCGCGGCTAACGTCGTCGTCGAGCATCTTCAGCACGAAAACGTCACGTGAAAAAAAGGAGGGGAAAAAAACAGGAGACTTTACCATTATTATCAGTAAAGGCTAAAGGTGACTCACTTCTCCAGATTTATCCCATGTATATGACACGTATATGACGAGTATACGATGCGTATATGATGAGTATATGACGCATATATGACGAGTATACGACGAGTATATGACACATATATGACGAGTATACAATGCGTACATGACGCGTATATGACGAGTATACGACGAGTATATGACACATATATGACGAGTATACAATGCGTACATGACGCGTATATGACGAGTATACGATGCGTATATGATGAGTATATGACGCGTATATGACGAGTATACAATGCGTACATGACGCGTATATGACGAGTATACGATGCGTATATGATGAGTATATGACGCGTATATGACGAGTATACGACGAGTATGTGACACGTATATATGACGAGTATACGATGTGTACATGATGAGTATATGACACGTATATGACGAGTATACGATGAGTATATGACACGTGACAAGTATACAACGTGTATATGACACGTATATGACGAGTACATGAGACGTATATGACGAGTATATGATGCGTACATGACGCGTATATGACGAGTATACGACAAGTACATGACACGTATATGACGAGTATACAACGTGTATATGACACGTATGACAAGTATACATGTATATGACACGTATATGACGAGTATACAACGTGTATATGACACGTATATGACAAGTATATGATGTGTACATGACGCGTATACGACGAGTATATGACAAGTATGAGATGTGTATGACGAGTATATGACACGTATACGACGGGTATGACACATATATGACGAGTATACGACGCGTATATGACGAGTATATGATGAGTATATGACGAGTATATACGATGTGACAGATGAAATTGTGTGCTGTATTTTTGTGGAATTCTTTCTCGGGTGTATTTTTTGTGAAAATTAATAATAGAATAACAGTAAAAGTAAACAAGGTAAACAACTAAGTGTGGTACATTTCAGCCTGCTACCAAATAAATACAGAAATGAATGAATGAATGAATGAATGAATGAATGAATGAATGGTGTTATCTTTTATCATTTAAAGGCTCAAAATGTTTAAATACTAGAAATACACAGGAGAGAAAAATCGCAGAAACAAACTATACAGGTGTAGCGTTGAATACGGTGCGCAGTACTACTGCTACTGATCGGAAGGTCGTGAGTTCGATCCCCAGCACCGCCAAGCTGCCACTGCTGGGCCCTTGAGCAAGGCCCTTAACCCTCAACTGCTCAGTGATATAAATAAGATAAATGTAAGTCGCTCTGGATAAGGGCGTCTGCCAAATGCTATAAATGTACAGTATTTTGTGTCTTTTTCCCGAATTCGGAGATGTTCTGTTGCTATGGAAACTTTGTGTACCACGCGTAACAGCTACTACAGCTATTATATATATAATCTGCTGTGTTTTGTGGAATTCCTTGTGTGTGTATTTTTGTGACTTAGTAAACAATTGTTGTACATTTTGGGCGAAATACGGAAACAGAGCCAGGAGACTACACGCACACACACACGCGCACACACACGCACACACGCTCACGCACACACACACACACACACACTACAGACAATTTGGAAATGCCAATCAGCCTACAACGCGTATCTCTGGACTGGGGGAGAAAACCTGAGTACCTGGAGGAAACCCCCAAAGCACGGCGAGAACACGCAACTCCACACTCACTCACACACACACACACACACACACAGGCGGGAATCGACCCCTGAACCCGGAAGTGTGAGGCAGATGTGCTACCCACTAATACACCGTGACCCCCAACCTCAACACAACACAACCACCAGATCATGATGATTCATCATCCACAGATTCAATGTGAAACAGTGTGTGTGTGTGTGTGTGTGTGTGTGTGTGTTTTAGTTAAAACCTGTAATAACCGCTGTGTATTTCAGTAATAACAGACATACTGAGCAATTAATTATAGCAAGTTTCAGGCAAAACATCAGTGCATGAAAAAGAAAAAGAAATTTCACTCTATATATCTCCAAAAAGTCCTGTTGCCATGGAAACGTTGTGTACTACCCTTAACCTCTACTACGTCTATTTATATTTACTAATATGTAACTACATCTACATTATCTAAGAGGCTCTGAAATGTAAAAACTAACTCTTTAAAGTTTATTAAAAGTAAATCAGCCATGATTTCTGGGAGAGAGAGAGAGCACTGTAGCATTATTATGATTATTATGATGATGATTATTATTGTGATTATATGATTAAAAGGCTAAAGGTGATTAATTCCTCCACTTAATGAACTACGCACCACAGAGTGAAACCTCGGCGAGTCTTCCTGTAAGGAAAAGAAAAGAAAGAAAAGAAATAAAAGGAGTAAAGAAGAGAATTACACTTGCTGCTGCTCCAGGATGCGGATTGTAGCTATGTTAGGATTTAGCCTCAGCTAGCCGTGTAGCTCCATCACCCCATTATCTGAGGGTTATTTACTCATTTATGGGTTTGTTTTTCATTTATAAATTTTGTAATGATGTTGGTGTGTGAGTATGATGATGCTAAAGCGGGTTAAATATCGAGTAAATAAAAAAAGAAAGAAAGAAAAAGAAAACAAACACAAACAGCGCGGCGTCTCGCGCTTTTCGCTGCTTTTTCCCCCCTTAAAAAAAAAGCGTCTCGCGCTGCACTACTACAACACCGATAACAGTAAATAACAACAACTAATAACGATTCAAAAACAGCAATAACGTCACTCACGTCACTGTCAACCTCGATGTCATCGTTGTCGCTCATTCTTCGGTCGGGTTTTTAATGGGGAAGCTGTTTGGAAACCATGAAGCGGTGAAGATCAAATCAGATCAACAGTCAACAGCCAGGCGACGTGCGATGCGCGAGCTGCGCCACACGTGACTCACTCGCCTACACGCGGACATTCGATGTCGCGTGACGCCACCAGAACCACCCGCCCTAGGGGCTCATGGGAGTTGTAGTTTCTTTACCGATTACAACTAAGCCGTAGTGTTGAGTAAAAAACTACAACTCCCATTTTCAACGGACAATTTTTTTTTTAAAAAAAACGTCTCACGAAAGACGTTAAAAAGTCGTTAAAATAAAAGACTTCATACTTCAAATTGGTGCTCGATAGCGCCATCTGTTATACGCTTACAAATTCAATAGGCTCGACATCCTACCCATAATCCTTTGCGAGATTTTGGGCCAATCAGAGCGGACGGATTAAAAAGGCGGAAGTAAACATTGGATCAATTTAATGCTAAGTTCTGCGTTTTGTTTTTTCAAAACAGTTCAGCAACTTCTCAAGACATTTGACATAAAAAGTACAAATCCAAGTTGAAAATGAGAATAACTAAATAAAAACAAAATTAAAGAGCATCATAAATATATATTAATTTCATTTAACAAAGACAGTTTTTCTGGATTTTTTAAAAAATTTTATAGATTCAAAATACATTTCAAGGGCTGTTTGGAAATGAACACAATTGAGTTTGAGTCACTTCACTTTCTCTGATGAATATAACATTTTCCTAATAATTTAATGCTGCGTTCACCATAAATTTTCCAACACGGAACTTCCTACTTAATAAGTCGGAAATAAAATGCAGAATGCATACTGTAAAAAAGAGTGGTTTAGTTTGTGCTTGATTTGTTTTTAAAGGAGAAATAGTTTATTTTTTTCTTACTTGTGCAAATAACCTGGGGCCCCTGGAGGACTAGTGGTCAGGCCGCAGTGCCTAATCTCACCGCTCTCAGCACACCTCAGTGCTGGTTCAAAGTCCGCATAAACCTGGGGAGGGTTACGTCAGGAAGGGCATCCGGTGTAAAAAATGTGCCAAGTCAAATACCTTCAGAACCAAGGTTTATGTAGCACCTTGGTCCTGGAGGAACTAACTAGCTGTAAATGGTTGAAATGACAATAAAGCCACTTGACTTGATACGCCGACCAATGATCCGCTCTGGAGACCCTTGACAGGAGCAGCCAAAAGAGACATGATAAAAAGTTGTGGTTTGAGCCATGAGCCCAGCACAGGTGTACTAAATGGCTTTGGAAAACTGACTTCTGGTCCGGAATGCTGGAATACTTGTTTGTATTTGTATTGCGTCTCCTATCAGTCATTTTATATACTCGCTGTGGACCACTGTCCAGCCTGAGGGTGGAGATTTGTGAACGGGGGTTAGGCTAAATATTCTGGATGTGTTTAGCCAAAAGGTGCGATTGTGTAACCAGGAACTTATGAGCTTATGAGCAACTTATGAATATGAGCATCAGAGTCATTTCTAAATTCATTATAGTTTTAACTTGAAGTCTGTTATCAGCTGAAGTTATCAGCTGTTCAATGATGGAGACTTGAGTGGAAAACTGTTCATAGTAATTGCAGTCCTAAAGCTATTATGAAATGTTTAATCATGTAATCAGTATAATCATCAAGATAATCCCATGTGTAACCATAAGTATGCAATATCATATACATGTGTAAGGTTAACCAAAACTTCAGTAACTAAATGTGGAAAGTACAGGTGGGTATCAATGTCAGAAGGTTCCAAGTGTCTGAAAAACATGGAGTGAACGGATGTACCAAGGCCGTGGAGATTAGGTCTTCAGCCACCATTAAGGCTGAGAAATAATGGGGCACACAGCCAACAGATACTAGTTGTTTGTGTAAAGAGAAAACTCTGCCTAGAGAGATATGCATTTGAAAATGTATTAAAGGCTGTGTTGAGATCAGGGTTATTAGACTAACTCGGCTTCCACGACACTATCCGAGGAAGAACGTCCACAGCCAATCTCACTGGTTGTGGATGTTACCACCATGGTACCATGACATCCATCCATCCATCCATTCATCCATCCATGTGGATGGTTTCACCGTGGTACCATCCACAGCAATCTCATTGACCTTTAGGCTGTAAATGTAAGTGAATTTAAGGGAATACGTAAACAACAATGGCGGCAAAGTCACTGTTCACTTTCAGTATCTTTAGGACACATTTGTTATGTAAAAAAACCCCCAAAGCCACAGGTCTCTGACAGTCTTTTTCCCCAATACACTTCTCAGAACATGCAAATACATTGCAAATACATCTATATGAATGTATTTGCATATTTTGTGAAGTGTACTGTGGAAGAGACTGTGCGAGGCCTACGGAAAGCATGCATTGTAGCAAGTCATTGCTTTCCTACACTTCTGAGTTAGCAGCTGGCGGTGAAAACATGTTGATGTTCTCATCCGCATGCCGTGCTGTATAGGATATGTGTTCTTGGAGGGTAAAGGACAAATCCACTCTGTTTTTTCCCCCCTATTTTTCTCCCCAATATTGGTTTTGCCAATTCCCATTCGCCAGCTAATTCTGTGCTGTCGCACAACAACTGCCAACAGAGGCAGGTGTGGCAAACAAGTGCTTTCTCTGAGACACGTGACGCCACAGATGCTCACGATAGCCTGCTGTTGCTCCCATTATGAGAGCATGGCCAAAGATCTTTAGCCATTCTGGGATGAAATAATACACTTCGCTCCCATATACAGTGTTAAAGATGCTTAAAATATGGGGTGTACAATGGTGTTAAAGTATATAACAGTTGAGTCCAGATGCCCTGATTGTAACTCAGTGCTATAAAGCAACATGTAATTACAATGCCTCCTGTGGAAAGTATAATGAAAAAATGTTATTTTGAATCTACAACATTGTCCTCCTCATTGTGTGCTCATGAATCCAATCCCTGGAAAATTTCCAACTGACATATGAAGCATGTTGTTGTTTGTTTTGTGAAGCCACGTCAGTGCTGGTGTGTGGCTGCTCGGAGGAATGTCCAGCAATTTCCTGCCCTTTGCCTTCAATGGGAACATGAGGTACATGTTCTGTACTGAGGGTCTCTGCAACTCATGAAACAGCAGCCATGTAACTTTGTTTTTTGCGGCCAGACCTTCACGAGATATAAAGCCGGCTAAATTGCATCCTCAGGAATGGATCGACAACCGTTCAAATACGCATGAAAACTAACTATTCTAAATGCACTGCATCCCCGTTCATTCAGATCCATGACATCTTAATAGGTAAACTGCACTCATGACCGGAGACAAAGCATTCATTCAAAGCGCATAAAGGCAGATGATCTGGAAGCTCGAGTCACATTCCTCTTTCAGCCGCAAACTGAAAGCCATTAACAGTAAGATTGCTATTGCTTTCACTATTATATGTGTATAGCTTTAACTATTTTGAGGCTGTATTGCTTTTACAATCAGCAACAAAGGGAAAATACACCCTATTATATGTCATGTAATTCCAGTTAATGTTACACTTCCAGCATTTGGAAGACACCTTTAGCAAGTCACATTTATTTCATACAGCTGAGGGTTAAGGGCCCAGCATGGCACTACAGGGATTTGAGCTCATGACCTTCTGAGTTGTATCCACTCACCTACCACTCCATGCTGTGCTATTTAAACAAGCACTTTAAGTAGATATCACTTTGATATCTCAAATGCTATGTATGTTACTGCGCTTTGAAACTTACTTATCATTAGAATTGTTTTTGATTTCCAGTTTCTGTCACTGGACATGCACCGTGCGTAGCATCTTTGAACTCCCTGCCAAATTTTTCTCCCTATTGTTCTCATGTTTCACAGATGAGGAGGCGTGGACACGTGTCTCACGTAGTAAGCTCACCACAAACACGTATATGAGTATGCACACTCTCTAGGGTGGAGCACACACACACACACACACACACACACACACACACACACACACACAAAAAAAAACACACATAAATCCTTTCCTTTCTCTGTCCCTATATATAAATAGTAATCCTTAGTTAAGTACTTGATTGGTGTATTTCTATTTCTTTTTCATTAAATTGGCCACATATTATTTAAGTTCGTTGTACCTTGGTGGTGCTTTGTTGCTAAACTAATTCACTGTTAGTGGTAAAAGAGGCAGAGTTTTTAAAACTATATTAATAATAGTATTAGCATAACCAATTCATAGTTATTAATCATTAATAACTAGCTGAGCGTGTTTTGCTTAGGATCTAAGCACATCCCTTACCGACTTTGTTCAAAACTTTGTGGAGGCATCAGAACATGGCTGAAATGTACAATTAACACTAGTTAGTTGGCTAGATGTCTGTGAAGACACACACCTGAAACAGAGGCATGCACCAGAAAAGCACTCACTCTATCCTCAGGAGTTTGAGTCCTGAAGATGCCACAGCCACAGCACTCCACACGTATCACCAAGGTGGGCAAACAGTGCAGTATGTCATTAAACATCAGGAAAAAAATTAAAGAGCAGGAAATTTTAAAGGGCAGAGAGCACAGATCATGAGTTTAGGGTCTTTTTTGTCAGAAGTCGGGCTGAGGTTAATGCTGTTCTGGTGGGGAATTTACTAGGAGAGCACTGATGTCACTTATTGGCTATGGACTCGTTTATGTACTGGCCTTTCTCTTCAAATCTGATGGACTGTAAGAGAACAAGACTCTCAGAAGCACATGTTTGACTTGGCTGTGACATTTCTAAATTACAGACGTATGCATAAACAACCTACATTCAGTACGGTGCAAAATCTCAGGCAATCTCAGAAATGCTGTCGAGCAAAGATGTCTTCAGAAATGATGAAACTAAAAAAAAACTACTATAAAGGGCAGTAAACAGTAATAAATGAGACAAAGTCAATATTTAATGTGCTGATCCTTTGCTTTATAAGTAAATCCTCAGTGTCTCAGGTGCAGTGTGTGCAGGTTTATTATTAAGGAAGTGAGCTGTAAGTGTTACTGAGCATCTTGCAGAAGCAGCCGCAGTTCTTCTGGAGACTTTGACTGTCGACTCGCTTCTTATTTCTGCAGCGAAACCCAGCAGCCTTCATTCTGTTTTTATCTGAAAAGCGTCTCTTATGTCATCCGCTGCTTTCTTTACTGACACACAAACATGTTTCTGCCAAGACTTTTGCACAGTACTGTACATCTAAATCTCACTTTGGGAGATGTCTTCAGACAGATGGATCACTGACTTAAAAGTTTTACATGTTTAAAAGTTTTTTTAATCTTTAAAATAACCTTTGAGCACCATGTCACAAAGGGCAGTCCAGAAATAACTCAGCTCAGAACTCAACACAAATGCAGACAGACTGTAAATCTTCACAAAGTGACTAAAAATCCATGTGCTTATATATATCATGGGAACAGGAAATGAGCGGCATGACCAAGGAAATGATTCAGAAGTGGGGAGAAAATGCCCTCTGGAGGCTCGGTGGAAAAATGTCCACGATGGATGTTATAGGAGCAGCTTTTTCCTGGCTCAGGTTGGTAAATATTAACGATGACTTCTTGAAGCATACGAAAGTAAAGTTTGATTTTCAACAAGGATTTTGAAGATTTGATCACATCACAGTCCAAAGTTTGAACAATTCTGACTGCAGGTATTATTGTTTGCACGTGCCTCAAATATTTTCAAACCTTTTCACCTATTTATAAAAAAAAATAACAAGGTTAAAGCAGTTTGTGACGAGTGATTAGACGCTAGTATTAAACTCAGTATAGTGTTTATTAACGGCTTTCAAATAATCATAGTCATAATTCTAAGCTAGGCAATATCAAGAAGGGATAATCCATAACGTTAAAGCAAAAACATGCAAGATATTCGTTCTCATGTTCTCACATGTGTGTTGTGTGTTGTTCCATATTCTGAGCCCCCCCCGATTTACACTGTTAAACCCTGATAAACTGAATTTAGATCGTGTGTTTGGGATTCTGAGTCTTTCGTTAGCTTATAACACTCATTTACTGCTTTGCTAGATATTTAGTCACATGCCGAGCTTTAGTGAGTTACTTCTAATCAGATGAGCTCAATACCTAGAACTGGACTGAAGGAAGAACACACACACACACACACACACACACACACATACTCGACACACACAATCCTCAATACCTGGACTGAAGGAAGGAACACATACACACACATACTCAACACACACAATCCTCAATACCTGGACTGAAGGAAGAACACACACATACATATACACATATACACACACACACACACACACACACACACACACACACACACACACACTACTGAACATCCTCCATGCACATGTTTTACGCTGCTGCTGCTACTATTATGTTTACACTATTTCAACTATTTATATCAAACTCTGTAATATTTGCACTATTGTCACTTAACTGCGTACTGGTTGGCGTTGTAGTCAGTGTACTGTCTTGTTCTGTCTTGTGTGTACACGTTTGCACTTGTGCACTTTATGTTTACTTTAATTGATGTCGTCCCTGTAGTTGTGTGTTGTTCTGTGTCGTCTTATGCAGCACCTTGGTCCTGGAGAAACGTCGTTTCGTTTCACTGTGTACTTATATATGGCTGAAACGACAATAAACTCCACTTTGACTTTGACTTTGACTTCAAGGTCTGTTTCGAATAAATACATGGCACAGTGTGAAGGGGCTGAGATCTTCATGGTGTAGCCCTTATTTACAATCTGGAGTAGATTTTATATGTCTAAAATCTAAGAACTGGCCAAGAAACAAGCTGCAAAAGACTGAAAACTTAAGAAGATTCAAGAAGAAGACTTTGTGTCCATTACAGAGAAAGCTACAGAAAATAATCATTTTAACTGTTATGAATGAGCGGACTGATAGACAAACATCGGCCCCTTTCATTTAAGACGATTTATCATCTTTCAGCTCTGTCATATCATGATGGTCACACCTCCGTACTTCACTGAGGATTAGGCGTTCTTTGGATCACAGTATATGTTAATCTCACACTTATACAGTTATCTTCCCTAAGCTTTCTCTTACAGAAAGACACAATCAACAGCCATTGAAACTGGAGCTGGAAATGGAGCTGACTTCTAACCAAACTTCCAAGTTTTCCTCTCATCTGGGCCATTGGAGCCAAAATGAACTCATGAACATCACCTCAAGGAGCGCTGTAGATTCTGTAGCTATAAATAAGGCCGTTAAGGGGCTCATCGTATCTGGGAACTGTGTCATAATGTTTTCACTGTGAGTGAGGGTGCCCTCTGGTGGTCAAAATCAAAGTCAAAGTCAAAGTCAAAGAGGAGTTTATTGTCATTTCAGATATATATCAGTACACAGTGAAACGAAACAACGTTTCTCCAGGACCAAGGTGCTCCATAAGACAAACACAGAACAACACAGAACTACAGGGACGACATCATTTATACATAAAGTGCACAAGTGCAAACATGTGCACAGAACAGAACAAGACAGTACAATGACTACATAGAGCATAGAGAATGTGTGTGTGTGTGTATATATGTGTGTGTGTGTGTGTGTGTGTGTGTGTTCCTTCAGACCAGTTCTAGGTATTGAGGAGTCTGATGGCATGAGGGAAGAAACTGTTGCACAGTCTGGTCGTGAGGCCCGAATGCTTCGGTACCGTTTACCAGACAGCAGGAGGGTGAAGAGTGTGTGTGAGGGGTGTGTGAGGGGTGTGTGAGGGGTGTGTGAGGGGTGTGTGAGGTTGTCCACAATGCTGGTGTCTTTGCGGATGCAGCGTGAGGTGTAAATGTCTGTGATGGAGGGAAGAGAGACCCCCGTCAGGGGGTGGGGGAATTGTCCAAGGTGAACATGACAGGCGTTTAATAGGAGAAGAATTTTCAACGTTCTCAGACGTAATGGTTAACTCCTAAAAACAAAAGAGCGAGAGCTTATTTTCTTAATCGCCATTTTGCAGCGACGTTCAACATCACATTAATGAGAAATCCAGTGTAGAAATAATGGCGTCGTTGGTGCAAATATTGGACCTAAAGCACCAGAATGCAATGCAGCTACTGTACACTACGCATTGGCTAGTCCCTTGATTGGGACGTAACAACTATAGTCAATTTGTTGACAGGAAACGTTAAAGTTTTGTAGGTATTATGTTGCGTTAACTAAATGACGGTTTTGTTTCCAGCCATATCCTGTAAATGTTACCCAGCTGGTGTTAACTGACAAAAGCAGTCGACTACAATGGGAGACAAATCGAGCTAAACAAATACCTAAGTTTGCTTCCGGGCTTGCCTGTGGACCTGCTTCCCTTGTGAAAAATAGCTGGAAAATAATAATAGTCTACTTGAATTATACGTATAATGCTTCAAGTATATTGTTTCACTTTATACTAATATTTTTCTAGCCTACTTAATATAAATTTAAGTATATTTTGGAAAAGTGGACTTCAGTGTGGGTATGCTAATTTGGTCTTTTTAATGAATATAAATATAAATATGTCATGGGCAAGTGTGTCATAAGACAGAAGTAACTGGGGCCTTCTGGGTTTTTGGGGATCTGGCTGATAGTTAATGACATTATTTAATGACAAACGAGCGCCAGCACCATTCCGGGTGCAGATTGGGGGGAAAAAATGTAAAAAAAAGAAAGAAAAAAACAAGAGAAGCCAGTTTTATTAATTAGCATGCACTCCCTCATTTCCATAAAGTCTGTAGCGTGTTTTGAAAGTGTATTGTAACAGAGACTGTAAGAAACCTCTGAAGAAGACGAGTTGTCAAGGTGTCAAGGTGAGTTCTGACAGAGTTATGAAGAAAACTTCTTTTTTTTTTTTGCTTCTTCTTTATCTAAGACTACATTTCTTTTTCCTCTTCTTACAGAAATTCACACTGAACAGGCACTGAAAATGGAGCTCACCTCTAACCAGACTGCTCTTCCTTCCTATGATCTGGATCTACAGAGCCGAAATAATTTCACCAATGTCACCTTGTCAGACATCTCTGTTTCTGCCTCTCTGGATCAGGCCATTAATGTGATCTGCATATTCATCCTCTGCGACACGATGGCTGCTCTCGGCTGCACAATGGAGATCTCCAAGATAAAGGCCCACATCAGAAAGCTCAAAAGCTTGATGATCCCCTTGGTGGCGCAGTTTGGGGTGATGCCCCTCACAGCCTTCTCTCTGGTTAAACTGTTCCAGCTCGGTCCCAGTGCAGCCATGGTAGTGCTGGTTTGTGGCTGCTGTCCAGGGGGAATACTTTCCAATATCCTGGCCTTAGCCGTTAATGGGGACATGAATCTCAGGTACATTTCTAGGCACTGTACTTAACTGCTTTCGATCTTTCCTGTCCAACAGAAGATTTTCCGTCAGTATTGCCAAGTACTCTTCTTCTGTAGCGCAGTCTTCATGTGGTGTTCCCCAGGGATCAATCTTGGCACCGATATTGTTTCCACTGTATATGTTACCCATGGGATCTATATTTAGGAGATTTGGTGTATCATATCATTTCTACGCTGACGATACTCAGCCCTACATACCACTTAAACATTTAATTCTGCTGTAAATCAATTAACTGCCTGCCTCCTTGAATTGGAAACGTGGCTTACAAATAACTTTCTACATTTAATAATGATAAAACACAAGTCGTTTTGTTTGGATCAAATGGCAAAACTGACGTGAGCACAATCGATTTAGGGTCTCTTACCCCATATCAAGTCCACAACGCTAAAAATCTGGGTTTTATACTTGACTGTGAACTAAAGCTAGATAAACAAATGAATGCCACTGTGAGCTCTACCATCTTCGTAGATTAGCGAAGGTTAAACCTTTCCTGAGCAGGAAGAGTTTTGAGACTGTAATACATGCTTTCATCTCTTCGCGACTCCATTATTGTAGCTCGCTTTGTTACGTATTACACCTCTCTTACGCTCGCTGCACTGCTTCCCGTTGCAGTACTATCTTGCTCCTCAATATCTCTCAGAGTTGCTGTCAGATCACTCAGATCTCAGACTACACGTATGCTGTGGATTCCCAGAACAAGACTAAAGTGTAGGGGAGGTAGAGCCTTCTCCGTTGCTGGTCCCAAACTATGGAACAATTTGCCTCTAGCTCTCAGAACTGCCTCTATCTGTGTCTGAATTTAAATGTCTGTTAAAAACTCATCTTTTCTCCCGTGCTTTTAATGACAGGTGATTGGGTTGTGTTAAGGTTATATGGATTTTACTGTTGTTTGGTCTTTGGTCAACTAAAGTTGTTTTAAATGTGCTCTATAAATAAATTGAATATTGAATATATATTTCTGCCATTACGCCATCAGCAGTAAGATAACATAATGTGAAGGGTTTATACTATCTCAAACATAGGGTAAATCTCAAGGATGTGCTCTAAAACCCTCTGAAAATGAAAAGCAGCAAATCTATAACATAAAAAAAACGTATTTTAGTCAGAATAGTGAAATCTGCATTTTCACCATGCTGGAGAATTTATGCCAGATGATCTGGTTTGGAGATTGGTGCACACACAACATACTACTTCCACAATCTGTAAGTGTTCATAACCTGAAAGACTAGAAACTGTTGACGAGTTGTACAAGTGCAAGAGTGGTCAAATTTCATAGTTGGGACTTTAGTGAGTGTGTAAAAGATACACATCAGAGCAAAAAAAAAAAATACAAACAAGTTTAATCTTATGAAAGGATGGACACTGGGTTGGAAATCTGATTTCAGGAACCAGACCACTAATGAAGGCATCTCACCTTAATTAACAAGCATGCTTAAATCTCAGAAGAATCCATGCCAAGCACCCTGAAATGAAGACCCATTCTTCTTATAAAATTACACTACCACACTTCTATTATCTGCTTGATTTTTTTGATAACTAAAGGCTAGCAATGCAGCACCAGTGATATACCAGTGATATGACGACTGATTTCCTTCCATCGCAGCATTGTGATGACGACTTGCTCTATAATAGCGGCTCTGGGAATGATACCTCTGCTGCTCTTTATTTACTGCCATGGCGTCTCCAACCTGAGTGCTGTGCCGTACATTCGCATCATCCTGACCTTGATCTTGACTGTGCTGCCTTGCTCAGTTGGCATCTATATCAACTATCGCGTGCCAGAGAAGTCCAAACTTGTCGTCAAGGTAAGTGAACAAAATGCCTGTAAATAAAAATATACAAAGGGTACGAAGTAGAGTTCATCATGTCAGTGTCCTCTCTTTCTATCACAGGTTGGGCTGGGCATAATGATGGTTGGTTATATTGCTTTAGGTGTTCTGCTCAGCATGTCAATAGGACCAATCATGTGGGAGGTGACAGAACCTCGACTGGTGGCCACAGGAGCACTGATGCCACTTATTGGATATGTACTTGGCTACGTGCTGTCTTTTCTCTTCAGGTTTGATGAATCGTAAGTAAATAAGCCTGGCTCATGACGTTGTCCAACTGAATTTGATTTAGATTATAATAAGTAAGTCAGAGATGACAACTTGAGGTAAAAAAAAAAAAAAAAAACCTTGAGAGGAACCAGACTTAAAAGGAAACCCATCCTCTTCTGGGTGAGAGTGGATAGTATGATAAGTGATTAAGGTGTTGGGCTACTGATCAGAAGGTCATGAGTTCACTAGAATGATTGGGAATTGACCAAAGCCTTTAATCCCTCAACTGCTCAATCGTGTAACTTTGGATGAAGGTGTCAGCCAAAGTTGATTTGTATCTGAACATCTCCTAAAGGCTTAAATTTCACAGAATGGTTTTGTCCAGCAAATGAGCCTCATTAATGAAGTCCTGAAATATGGATGGTGCATTGGTAAGCTCGTATACATAACAAGATATTCATAGTGCCACCTAGTGGTGCTGACTGCAATTTATGTCATTCATCAGCCTTGTAAATATGTATGAATTAGGTTATAGGTGTTGCAAAGGTCAGGTTTAATAAAGCGCTTACAGTAATCCCTTAAGTATCAATCCCAAAGCAGCAGTTCTGCGTATCCTTCCATATCTCTCTCCATATCTGACACTTACATGCACTGCCTGACAGTATATGAACTTTCCTTTAATATGTCTACCATATGAACTTTTCTTTAATAATGCCTGCCAATATCATGCTTCAAATGTACGTTCCTGAGGTTGTCTATCTCTTTTGCTTTAACCCTAAGCTGTAGGAGGACTGTTGCTGTGGAGACAGGTTGCCAAAACCTCCAAGTCTGCTACGCAATCCTAGAGTTAGCCTTTGAGCAAGAGGTCACCGGACCATTCATTCTCTTCCCTTTTATCTACCTTTTCTTTCAAGTGGTTGATGCATTGGCTTTAATCATCATCTTCAGGTGCCAGAAGAAATCTTCATATAAACCGGCACAGAATCATCAAGGCCTCAATGATTGTCAGTAAAAAAAAAAAAACAAAAGAAAAATTCAAATAACTCTCAAATAATGCTCCAGACATCACACCCATTCAAATTCTTTAGAGCTGTGATATTTCACATCAGTTTATTTTTTACATAAAATTGAATGAAACTTTTCTTGTTACCACATGAACAAGAACACATCCTGACAAGTCAAATCAAACACTGGAGCATTGGAAAGAGCTTTCACTGTCACGGCATGCTCAGTGTAGGTAATATCCGGCCTCACTTTTCTTATGTGCAACACAATCCTTTTTAATTAAATAACAAAGGAACGTGAAAGATTTCTGCAACTCTCTGATGAAGAAGGTCCAATAATGAAGAAAGAAGGACTATCAATATTTACTCAACTGTAATATGTTCAATAAAATTAATAGGCGAATCATTTTTGTGTTTAATTTGCTGTTATAAATAGTTGAATCAAAGTTGTGTGATTTTCAAAATATACATGTTCAAATATAGGATTCGTTTGGCAGAGACCTTGGAGAGATCAGTTGGTCAGTTCCTTTCCCCATCAGTGTGAGGTCTTTGTGAAGCCTCACAGTGGTGTGTCTATGCTTAAGAGCTAAAGGGTCATCCAAACAATAAATAAGCAGACAAATCAGGTTTAAAAAATGCAGGCAAAGATGACTACCAACACTTAGCATTGAGACAAGCCAAATGTGGGGAAGATACAAAGTAATGGTGGATGAGAAACTGTGAAGAACGTGGGAGAGTGCGGATGGCAGGTGGGAACTGAGGAACTAGGTTGCAATAGAATCATTGTTGCTGGATTATATTTGCATAATTAATAATTAATTGTGTTAATTGAGAACAATTTACTTAAGTCCTGTTGGCATGAAAATATGTAAAACTACCGCATGTTTGGCTCACTGCTGAAATTGATTTGAATAAATATATTCCTATTTGTTAGCACTACCTCTCCACTTCCATGCCTGACAGTTTGTATGAGGTGTTTGCGATGGTATGCTGTGTTCGGTTTTCATCAAACATGGCACTGTACGTGATGACCAAACATCTCCATCCTTGGTCTCATCAGTCCAAAGGATATTGTTCCAGAACTTTTGTGGCTTGCAAACCTAAGTTATGATGCCATATTCGTTTTGGAGAGAAGGGACTTTTTCCTAGCCACCCTTCCATGATAGGCATACTTTTTCAGTCTTTTTCTGATTGCACTGTCATTAACATAAACATTTAATGTGCTAACGGAGGCCTGTAGGTCACATGATGTAGCTCTTGGGATTTGCTTTATATCTCTGAGCATTAAAGGGCCTGACCTTGGACTGAATTTACTGGGATGCCCACTCCTGGGAAGATTTGCAAATGCCTTGAAGGCTCTCTGTTTGTAAACAGTTATTCTCACTGTAGAATGGTGAATTTCAAATTGTTTGGAGATGGCCTTATAACCCTTCCCAGATTTATGTGCAGCAACAGTTGCTTCTCTGAGGTCATGGCTGATGTCTTTTCTTCTTGGCATGATGTAGATACACAGGTGAGTGCTCCAGAACACCAAACTTAAACTGATTAACTAATCATCTTTAATAACACCTGGCTGCTAGTGCATTTCTTTATCAACACCTGGCTGCTAATTACCCTCTTAATGATTGTGGAAGTAGGAAGGGTGTACTTATTTTTAGTTTCCTTGTTTCTGAATGTTGGTAAAATCTGTTTTTTTTTATGTTGGTTTGATTTCCACAGGTAATTCAGTAAAGAACTGTGTGTAAATTTCCCCTGAGCTGCTGAACATACAGAATAAAAGTCTTTCTATAAAATGTCGAAATATGTTTTCATATCAGCTNACACACACACACACACACACACACACACACACACACACACACACACACACACACACACACACACACACACACTCAAATAACCATGGCAAAACTACAGAAATCTAAGAGAAAATATGATCAAGTACTATTAAATATACAAACAAATATTATCAAAGTATTATCAGGTGAAAGAATAATCTAATGAGGTAGTATCAGACAGTGGATATACAGTAAGATGTCTACACACACCTGTTAAAATCACAGGTTTTTGTGATGTAAACAGTGAAACCAAGATAAAATCATGTCAGATCTTTTTCCACTTTTAATGTGATATAGCAACAAGCTGAATACAAGTGACAACAAATAGAAACATTTTAAGGAAAAAGAAGAAGAAGTAGAAGATGAAGAAGAAGAAATACAATAACCTGGTCGCATAAGTATGCACACCCCATAACTAATACTTTTTTAAAGCACCTTTTGCTTGTAATGCAGCACTCGGTGTTTTCTGGGTAAGAGTTCTGTAGGTGGGCTTGGATGGGTCACTTTCTGTACATTCTGGGCACATAAGTGATGAATGAGCTAGCAACATAATGTGTGTTAGCCTAATACTTCTTAGACACTAACGTTTTCCATTTGAATTACATCAACAACTTCTTAGTTTAACTTCTAAGTTTCTTAGTGATCTTCTGATGTTAGTGACATTAGTTAGCTAATTTCACATCCATAGACTTGTGCAATGCTTACTTTTACGTCCCCCATGCTCAGGAGCACAGATGTTTCCTGAGGCTTGTCTTCCAAAGTCCTTCCTTTTTATGAGTGTTTTTAACAAGCCTACAGACAGCCTTGTCTTCTCTAATGGCTAGCATCAACTCCTGTGTGCTCAAACAAACAGCAGGCCAACTGAAACATAATCTACATGTTCCCACAATCATGTGGCAAATATTAGCATACTTACCAATCAGGTTCACCCAAGGCATCGCCTGCAGTATTGGCTTCTGTTGAGAAAGCCTGGACTGATGAAGACAGTCAGACACATAAGTAATTCCTCTAGGCTGGCTGGAGATGTAGACCTGCCAGAAATGAGTCATGAGACTGCAACTGGACCTCAAATGTCACATACTGAAATGTGTCCTTGTTTCAGTAGAGGGAGCCTGGTGATGGTGCAGTGCATGTATATCAGAACAGTTTGCTTGGGACCAGAGACACCAGAAGGAGAGAGATAATCCCCACAACCTGCCTCACAGGCTGGAGGGCTTTGGGTGATGCCACTGGGATACCAGAGACAAGTTCTTTTTATCTGCTTATCAGACCTTGCCACATTCTGGTTCCCTCAGGGCAGCACAGTGTTGAGCGACTCTCTCTGCCATGTACAGAATCCCCTGGATGGCACCACTTTGGGATCCCATTGGCTTGCCTACTGCCTTGTATGCAGTGTGGCAAAAATAAGTCTGGAGATATCTCGAATCTGGATTTCCTGTCCAAGATTATAATAACATAACTCCATCAGTCAGTCTGTTGAACTTGACGTGGTCCATGTGGTTGTGTTATCTAATCTGATAAGTCTCCATGAATGTCCCTCAGACAAGCACCTCAACACTAAGAGAGGGTGCAAAGGCACAGTGGCTTTGCTGTCATCTATTCTCATAATTAAAAACCACATCAGACAACTCCAAACTCTCCAAATTCAAACTAGCTCAAACTAGGAATGAATGATCAAGGTAAGCTCTAAGAGAATCATAAAGGAACCCTAACCTCCTTCCCCCGCCATACGACTATACTCTTACTAAAACAAGACATACTACAAAGAAATGTTCAGTACTTTGCATTGTGTGTTTTGTCATGTTCTAAACTGAAAGATGTCCTGTGTAATTTTCCTAAATATTGCAAATTATTGAAAGGCTACAATATTCTAAGGCACACATTGTCCTGTGTCCATTTTGCTGACCACAAGTCACTAATGCTAGTAAGTGCACTGGGAAAGACTGTCAAAAGTCCACATCGAGATGTTGCTTTCCCACACTTTTGAGCTCACAGCCGACAGCATAAGTTGCTGTTCGGAAAACCTGTTTGCTGTGTCTTACATTAAAATAGGAAGTTAGCCAATGAAAGACAGAGCAAAGACTATGGGATGCAGTAATGACTGAAAGAAGAATTTACCCAGCTTTGCCCAGTATGAAAGTTATAAATGGAAAACTTAATATAATATAATATAATATAATATAATATAATATAATATAATATAATATAATATAATACATTCTTTAGCATATGTTGATGAGATTATTCTTTCATTCGGTAACCATTTTATCTTGGCCCGGGACATGCAGGATTCGGAACCTATCCCGGGAACACTGTTCATGAGATGGGAATACAACTTGAATGGGACTTAAGTCCACTGTGGAGCACTATGCACTCACACATTCACCTGACCATAGACAATCCATCTAGAGGGACGTTTATCATAGAGACAAAGGCACAGATGTGCCTTGAGCTTAGTTTTCACCCTTAACTTGGGTCTCTACACAATTGTCAGGAAGTACATAAAGACAAAAGGTTAATGTTTCAGACACCTGGGCTGGCTG
>CM074963.1:15961989-15972284 GCA_037577455.1 Pangasius macronema | reverse complement strand
GAGCTGTCCCTCTGATGTACTCGTTCCTAATCCTGTCCAACCTCGTCACTCCCAAAGAGAACCTCAACATCTTAACAATTCTTAGATAATTAATAATACTTTTCATAGATGATCCCAGAATATGAGCTGGTATAGTTTCACAGAGCTCTAGTGCCATCACGGCCAAAACCCTTAAAGAAATTCCTGTGAGATTTCCACTGAAATCTATGGCCTGTCAAGTAGGAGGTCATGGGTCAACTGCTGTGATTTTCCCAGTGAGATGCTGTGGATATTCTTGGGAAATCATTTAGTATGAAGATTCATGTTACTCCCACCGAAAGCCTTGAATGTCCCTGGGACTCAGACGAGACAACACTGAAGACCGGATGGCCCGAAAGAGGACTTCCGTAAAATTCCCATTCTCACTAATTAAAACCCAAACTGATAGTGAAATGGAACAAACATTACGTAACGTATTATATAACGGGAGCTGTTGAATTCTTAATTCTGATTGGTCAGAAGGTACAAATCACAGGTTTATATTAATGCACTCATTCTAATACGTTATGGTTTCTATAGTAACAGCGTACACAGGGTCTTGCACAGCAGATTACAAGATTATGGAAGGAGTCTCCAGTGTCATTTTTCAGGACAGTAAATCCAAATATAATACTCAAGTCTGAATGAACAGTAACTCCGCTTCATCACACCACTTGGTTGTTGATAATTTTTCATAAAAAGCCAAAAGAAATCAGACAAAACAAACGAAAGAAAACCCAACTAAGAAAACTCAGAAAGCCACATAGTATAAAATGACTAATAAATTCAACAATTAAACCTGAACTGATATAAAAACATGTCCGTTGGTCCAAGGAAGTGTTTATAAAGTTGATTTAATAAGACATTATTTATTAGAATGGAGCCAGAGATGGTGTACATCACGGTAATCGGTAAGCACAAAGATTTCATTCAGTTTGGACAGATTCTGTAATTCACTTCTGTCCTTATTTACTTCTCTTTCATTCCTGATGCTGGTGGATTTATATGAGAAGCCACCAAATGGATTTCACACGGCGGTAAACAGGCAATAAAGAACTGGACTGATGTGCAAAGCTGAAGCCAAGCTGAGATGAATTACCTCAAGTTATTTACCTCAATCTGTTTGAATTCTGCTTTAATTTCAGAGAAGTGAGCTACTCGTCCAGCCGAGCAGGGAGACAGAAAAGCTTTTCGTAGCGGTTTTGTGAAAGGGATACGTGCACGGTATTGAAACCACACGCACCGCAGACTGAATGCATCACCTACCTTTGCCCAAACACAGACGAGAGATGAGCGGCGCAAACATCCAGCCTTAAATCACAGCGCCATCATATAAATATTATTACATTTTTCACTTAATACAACATAACGCAGATGTACGTCATGATTTATGGAAAGCCACGAGGGTTAGCATAATGTCAGGCCATGAGATCAGTTCTGGCTAACCGTACTCTTAATGAAATCAGTCAGCTTACAGGACACAAAACACAAACTATTCCAAGCTTTCACGGCTTGCGGGAAATTAACAAGTCAGATTGGTTTAAAAAACAAACAAACTGTGGTTTCCAGAGCAGACAGAGCCATAAGTTAAACATCAGCTCTTATTAAGTTGTCGTATTAAATGCCGCACACGCGGACCGTATGTGTTTGCCGTAGAGACGTAGAGTAGGTGCCTCGGTACCTTCGAGAGGAGTTCCTCCATAATGGCTCCAGCTGGGTCTTAAACTGCAGCAGATGCACTAGCGCACATGTATTCACTTGGGATTGGGAAAATCGATACGTAGATGCATCAGGATTCCTGTTTGAAATATCCTTCACGGAAGCATTTAAGGTTTGTAACACGAGGTGTGGGATCAGGAGCGACTGGGTTAAATGTGCTTTCGAAGATAAAAAGACATTTCAGTTTTGGCACGGGTGCTGTAAACAAGAGTGTTGAAAGTGGAGCATTTTTGCAAAACCAAGAACACCAGCACCACCAACAGTCATATATATAAACAACAACAACAACAACAACAAAAACAACAGAATGATATGAAGAAGCGTGAAGCAAGGCTGGGGCTGATTTCTTTCTAGCCCAGACTGTAGATTCATACAGACCTGTAGGGACAGTTTTTTGGTTGTCCTACTGGGAGAAAACCATAGAGCATAAAATTTCCCAATCATAAAGAGTTACAAACTCCAACACTAAAGATAGAAACATTTTCAAGAACCAGTTTTTATCCTAGGCTGGGACACTAGCAAATTGAGCATATACACATAGAAGAGAGACTGAGATGGTGAGTGGGTTCTAAAAACAGTTCAGTTAGATAGATAGATAGATAGATAGATAGATAGATCTGCTCCGAATTTAAACTGGGTTGTATTTTTGATTATGAGTACAGGTTACTGCCCCCTCCTGGTGTGGAGAGTTATTTTCATTTTACGCAGATGCAGAACGTTCACGCATGCTCTCATTTTTCTTCTTTTTTTTTTAATATAACTGTCAAGTGCAACTTTTCACAACAGATACGAGGCGATGAGAAATGAGCCGACATCCGCTTGGTGTGTTACTCTTCCTTTAAGCTCATTACCATCGCTTGATTCCCTTCCTTCATCTGCATCTACACAGAGACAGAACCATCTTCTATATCAGACGTGTTCAACCGAAATTTCTGAAGGTCCAGTTACATAAACTTCTTTGCTTCCAAAGGTCTGAATAAGTGACTAACATGACTGAATGATGACAACAGTTAACTTGTAATGTTTAACCGTTAACAATCAGTTTACGGCTATAAATAAGACAGTTTGAAGTTTTCTTTCATAGTTACCGCTTTTGACCAGCTCCATGGCCTCCTCGACATCTGTATCTACTCTGAATTTGATGTGGGGAAAATAAACGCGTAGTTCTCTGTTCAGTTATCTTTAAACATTTGGTTTTTGTCACCACATCACTAATCAGACCAGAGAAGATAAATAAAATGTGAAAGAAAAGTAAAAATTGACAGTAAACACTCTCCACTTCGTGAACTCATCTCTCTAGCCCTGTCGCTAGTCTCTGGTCCGATGAGCTGCCTTCAGCTAAAACTTTACATAAATACATGTGATCGTCTTTAACAAAGAATCGGGTACAAAATCCGAACTGGCTCACGTTTAAAAAAAAAAAAAAAAGGTGTCGCTGAACTATGGCAATTTTTACAAACATAATGACGGAGACGATGTCATCTAAAAGTTCCTACATCAAGCCATGTACCGAGGTGTAGGTCTGACGTCAGACGGTCCTGACCTGCCCTGATAAATCTGACCTCATTTGTATTGTCCACCACTCATTCCTCCCTAATAGCCATCCTCACACACACACACACACACACACACACACATATCCCCACTGGACTTGACTTCCTGGTGAATCTTAAGCATGAGGGTGTGTCTCAGACTGTCCCAGTTTCAGTAACACACAATCAGAAAATCTTCTCTTCTCTTTTCTTCCCTTCTCTCTCTCTCTCTCTCTCTCTCTCTCTCTCTCTCTCTCTCTCCCTCGGGTCCTTCAGCGTCTCTGATTTAGACCTCACAACTCACTGAAGAAAGAAGCTCTCTGACTGTAACCCAACATAGAAAAACAATCACTGGGAATTTAAAGTGGATTTCTACTGGGGATAATTAAATTATGGAGATATGGGTCAGGGAATTAAAGGTGGCTGGATTTAGAACAATGAATGAACAATGAACAGAGATATGACCTACTTTGTCAATTAAAACAAAAATCTGGATTTTGGATTTTATAAGCCTTCAATATACACTGTCTGGCAGTGAAGACGTGAATTTTTCGTGGTGCAATCAAACAATAACTCATTGTTGGAGCAGAGACACAGAGTTCTCGTTTATAGTGTGATGGGATAAAACAGCGCGTGATCACATTATCCAACTTAAACAGATACAAAACTGCGCCAAACAATCCGTGTTAGTAAGAGTGTAAAAAATGTAAATAAAATTACAATAAGACCTCGTTCGTACAATGGTATTTGTGTGTGTCAAACATAGCTTTAGATCATCACAAAGTGTTTAAAACAGGCTTCATCAAGTTAAAACCTTCAGCTGACACTTGCTATGTCTTAATGCCTTTATACCGCTGTTGAATTCTCCAATCTGATTGGTCAGAAGGTGTTGTATCACTGACGGTAGTGCAGCTGCAAATCACAGGTTTACATTAAAGCACTCATTCTAACATTTCATAGTTTCTATAGCAACAGCTCGTTCACAGGGACTTGTACAGTGGACACTCCACGTAAATGGATAAAAAAACCTTGTATGATTGTAGTTACGGTGAAGATTTCTGAAAGGATATCGTTAGCCTCATAGCATAATTATCCAAGTCATATTTGGTCAAAAATGACTTAGGGAATTATGGTATGAGGCTAACGATATGTTTGTTGAACATATTAACGAAGGAAGGAGTCTCCAGTGTCAGCACCGGATGTGAAGCTGAAACTTCAAGTTTTCCAACATGGAAAATTCTTGTTGCGATTTTCTGGTTTCTTAGTAACAAGCTGCAATTTTCATTTTTAATTAACTTCAATAGAATGACAAACAACACCTGTTTACAGCTGCTATAACGAAAGTGATAACAGGAACCTGTTTTGCAGATGTTCCACAACCATAAATGGATAAAAATACTTCAGGACGTGCTGCTTTTGGAAAATACTCAGTGGTAACATGAACTCCACTTCTGCACACCACCCCTTCACTGAGTTCACTCGTTTCCTATAACACACCCCAAGTGTTTTACTCCTTACCATAATAAAAGACCTCCTGCATGAAGACATGTCTAATTTAGCATGCAGATCACTGCAGACAATTTCATCCATTGGTTCAAAACACCATTTTGGATAAAGGTATGTGCAGAAAAGGCCTCCATGTTTATGGTTCATTCATTTATGTAGCAAAATGAAACACTATGAAAGAGCAGGAAGTGTTGAAAATGTGTTTACATGAGAGGAATCATAGTAAACATGCAGTGTCAAAAAAAAACAGGGAACGATCATGAACGTTGGTGGTGGTGGTGGTGGTGGTGTGTGTGTGTGTGTGTTGGGCGTGATAGTGTAGGGTGTAGCTTTGTAGCGTTTGTACTTGTAGAGAATAACTGGATTTCACCACTTCAAGATCGTTTTTTAGAAATGATTCAAATTTCCCACGAATATGAATATCCCTACATATCGGGGATCTCTTGTGTGAATTCAGTAAATAATACCATCAGGGTAAAGTTGTCCAGCTTGCTATACACCTTATTTTTAATGGAAAGAGAATTATTTGTGGCAAGCTGAAGCATTGGATACTAACCATCATACATGTTAAGTGGGTAGCACTAGACGACCTCCTACCATCCCACACTACACTTTAGTATTTACGCTACTCCCGGCTCATTTAGAAACCGTTTCACCCTGTTGATATCAGAGTGGCGTGCAAACTTCCAGGCAATAAATAAAAAACTGATCAACTCTCCCACGATTGTAACACGTGCATGCTCAGCATCGCCCACACGCACGTGTCTCTTACACACCCACACAAACACACAAACAGATACACACCCCTCTTCCAGGAAAGCAGGTTCTGTGTAATTTATCAACAGTTATGATTTGTTCATTCAAGAATGAGGAATGCTGGCCTCCCGTTCCACACCGTGAAACTCAACAGTCCACCACAGACTCATACGGGAGACACTGTTTATAAAATATGGATGGAGAAAAGGAGGAACGGAGAGAGAGAGAGAGAGAGAGAGAGAGAGAGAGAGAAGAGTGGTAGGATGTAGATGGATGAGTTCTGAGTGTCTGGCTGAATAATCTTATATTTGAATTACGAATAAGCTCATAATATGAAATATTAGCTAAATTTGCTAAGATATTGTCACTTTTTTTTTTAAGCTCTCATTATTATTCACTTCTGAATACAGACACAGGTATTTGGAGCACTAAACAGATACAGATCCACATAGAGGTATTGTGTTACACCTCGTTTATAAGTCTGAGGTAGTACCTCACAAAGATATATAAAAGTGTGTGGGGTTTTGTATTAATTTCACAAAAACAATACGCACTAAAACAGTTAAAATCCCACGATCAGTCCTGGCAGTGCTGCTGATATTTCCACTAAATCTCACCTTGGCCATCTCCCCTTTTCCAGGAACGAAAGTGGATCCGCTTGTGTTTGTTTTGCTGAGGATTTGAATGGGAACAGGTCCTGCCCACGATGAAGGCTTAAAGATCAGCAGAGCTGCCAGAGGAAGTCCTGTGGAGAAGCAGTACTCTAAACTGCTCAACACTATCCTGCACTAAACGGACCCAACTGACCACAAACTCCACCTCACATCACAACCGCAGTCATTCTGCCAGATGAGCAGCACCATGGCACCCAACCGTACTGTTATACAGAGTTTACATGGGAAAATGTGTGCTGTATAATATATAAAGAAGTGTGGAAGTGTGTTATAGGAATATAATCTACGTTATAGGAATATAATCTCTCTTGCCTTTGTGTGCATTCACGGAGTTCATCATGGTGTTATAAGTGTCGATAATGGAGAGGCAGAGAGCTAGCAAGTGAAATAAAAGCCATGACATCAGCTGAACCTATCCACCACTTCAAATCGATACAGAAAGTGGTGGGGAGCAGCTGGAGTGCACACGGCGTCAGTACATTTACAACACGAGAGATACAGGCATCGTCACTCTGACTGCACTGTACCGCATTACTACTGTAAACCTCCACAATGTAAATCATTACCACTGTAAACCTCCTCCCTGTACATCATTACCACTGTAAACCTCCTCGCTGTACTTCATTACCACTGTATACTTCCACACTGTACATCATTACCACTGTAAACCTCCACAATGTAAATCATTACCACTGTAAACCTCCTCCCTGTACATCATTACCTGTACATAACTGTACATAAACCTGCATACTGTACATCATTACCACTGTAAACCGCCACGTTGTACATCATTACCACCATAAACCTCTACACTGTAGGTTGATACTACCATGGTTTCTGTAGTGTAGTGGTTATCACGTTCGCCTCACACGCGAAAGGTCCCCGGTCCGAAACCGGGCAGAAACATGATGGCAATTTTGGGGGCAGTTGTGGCCTAATGGTCTGAGAGATGGACTTGTAACCTGAAGGTGGTGGGTTCGAGTCTCGGGTCCGGCAGGGATTGTAGGTGGGGGAGTGAATGACCAGCNTGGCTGCCCACTGCTCCGGGTGTGTGTTCACTACTGTGTGTGTGTGTGCGCACTTGGATGGGTTAAATGCAGAGCACTAATTCCGAGTATGGGTCACCACACTTGGCCACAAGTCACTTCACTTCATAGACCTCCACAGTATATATCATTACTACTGTAAACCTCCTCGCTGTACATCATTACCACCTTCTCAAATTGGATCAGTAATGACTCAATATTGGCTCAGTAAAGAAACAGTACTGAATCAACCCCTTAACTGCTCACCATATTATTTATTTATTTTAAGTTAGGTATGAAACACTTTGACACAAACACCTTGCCAGGGATTACAAATTTAAAATAAATAATGAAATGAATGGCACATCATAGAATTTATCCATTTATAGTTACATTTAAATCTGATGTGAAACATCTGGAAAACAAGTTAGATTATTATCACTTATGCCAAGCACTGATTTAAAGATGATGTTATTTGTTTCTCGAGGATGGTTTCCTGTTCTCTCTGCTCTGTTCATCACACTGTTTGCTTTCTCTCTCTCTCTCTCTCTCTCACATTTTCTGTATCCATGTTGTGTTTTATATAACTGCACACGAGTAATCCGAAAGTACACCAACTTTAAAACGACCCCATTTTTTTTCCTTCTATTTACTCTCTTACTCTTCTAAGTGTGGGGCTGAGGGGGGAAAGTGCACCCCTTTCGGTTTGGACTGCATACAAACAGGTTCATTCTTCTGGAATAGAAAAGAAAGAGAAAGAGAGAGAGAGTGTGTGTGTGAGAGAGAGAGAGAGAGAGAGAGAGAGAGAGAGTGTGTGTGTGTGAGAGAGAGTGTGTGTGTGTGTGTGTGTGAGAGAGAGAGAGTTGGCATTGGACTGAAGTATCACACACTTCATTGGAAAAGACCTTGATGAAAGAATGGATAATGAGAAAGAAAGTCTCTTTCTCTTTACTTTCCATGGATTACTCGGAACCAGTTATTATGGGCCAAGCTATTCAAAACAGACAAACATGAGATTAGCATCACCACGCTAATCTTATAACGATATGATCTTAAAAGCAAAGCAGGAATATTATTTTTATTTTAACTCTGAATGCAACAGCTAGTCAATTCAATATATAATTTATTTATACCTGTTTTTCTAATATTGTTGACTCTGAATAGAAAATGGCAACCTAATAAATGACTTAAGGAAAGTAAATCTGGACCACTTAAGTGAAAAGCCATTTGTTTATGTCTTCATTAGCCATTAGCCATTAGCCATTAGCCTGAGTTTCTATATCTGTGTTTATCCTTTCATTATATACCTGACTCAGATTTGAGACACTTAAACATTACCGGTTGTTATCTGCACATGACTCCATTATTTCTCTCAGGTATATGATGAATCCTGAACCTAACTGAATTACCTAAAGTGCCTCTGAGCTGGACGTGAGTTAACCTTCTGAGTCACGGGATGTACATGTCGCATAAAGTGCAAGGCGTGCACTAAGTTCCGTGTCAATATGTCAATATTTTCGAAACTGCAAAGACATTTTACCAAATACATCTTCATATTTTGATGATCAATGCAGACCTTCGGATAATCAAACAGAACCGGATTTCTTTCTTCTTTAATAAAGATATTCGTAAGTAAGGAATAAAACACTCCGGGCCACGCTGTTATAGGAAACTAATCAGTGACGGGGTGGTGTGATGAAGCAGAGTTAATGTCCTGATTAATATCAGCACTTTCAGAAGAGTTTTCTTCCCCTGTATTACAGCACATCGATTATAGGACGTCGGTTTACTTTTTATCCAAATATGGTTACATTTAACGTTGCAAAACATCCGAGAAACAGGTTCTCGTTTACGTGTAAACAGTCATGCCTACACTCGCCTCTCTCTTTTTTTTTCTTCTCTTGAATTTAATAAGACGTATCGAGTTAGTGAGAAGCCGCACGGCATAATAAACTCGTCTGTCCTGAAGACTTTCCCGTGGCAGAAAACTTTAAGGTAGGGTTTCTCCTTTATAACCTCTGACTGGTATAAAGCTTTGAAAGCTAAAAATTTCCAACAGTAAAAGTGTAACATACTCGACATCAAGTAAGACTTCAAATCATTTCAGAACGATCCACATTTTTGTCCACATTGTGCAGCAATAAAGAGAACCTCTGCGCTCCATGGACGTTAAATCAAGACGAGCAGATCTCTCGACGAACTTAAACGTGTTACTGACACTGCTGAAAATAACACACCCGTCATTAACACCGCTCTCTCCGGCGCTGCAGTAACAGCTGCTTCTTTCAGGAGAAAATAAAATGCACTGAATATCTCATCAACCTACATATCAAACTAAAAGCAAACTGATTTCTCAGGATAGTTCCCACCCTGGGCCGCACTGAGCCAGGCCTGAGAGTGGAGGCTAGGACACGCCACGAGAGCGTTTAGCCGCCGATCCTTGGATAACGGCCCACAGTTCCATCGTAGCCTATCCTTACAGCTGCTGATGCTTTATCAGGTTCTTACTATTCTCTGATATTGTGTGTGAATAGTCGTACACGTTAGCTGACTGAGTGACTATTTGACTAGGGTACGTGAACACAGAACGAAAGAAAAACTTCGCTGCGATTTCTAATGTTAAATATAGCTGCAAATCACAGCTGCAAATCACAGTCTATATTAATACGCACACATGTAAATGTGTGTAAAAGTTTTCTGTATGGACACGTTTATCTCACGTTTATGGAAGGAGTCTCCAGTGTCAATGCTTTGTAACAGAGGTAAAGCCGTCGCTTTTCCGCCGCGGGAAAGTCTTCAGGACAGATGAGGTCAGGTTTCGCGGTTTCTTTTTTCACTCTGAGAGTGAGGAGAAAGAGAGGCTGGTGAGGATACGACCGTTTACAGCTTCTATGACGTACATGACAACAGGAACTAACTTGTTTTTTGGATGTTGCGCAATATTAAACATAACTATAACACGGATAAAGAGTATGACAGTATGTCTTTCTATCTTCTTCTTCTTTGGGCTTTTCCCTTCAGGGGTCTCCACAGCGAATCATCACTCTCCACCTATCCCTATCTTC
>CM074963.1:15958985-15961982 GCA_037577455.1 Pangasius macronema | reverse complement strand
GCAGCTCCATGTCCAACATTCTCCTACCAATATACTCACTCTCCCTCCTCTGAACATGTCCAAACCATCTTAATCTTTCTATAATAAAAAAAATGTAATGGTCGGCAAATTGCTGTGCTACAAGCGGAATAAAGCACTTCAAGACATGTTGTTACAGGAAACATTAGCATCACAGCACCCCGTTGTTTATTAGAAATTGCCAATTGCCAATCCTGTAGCTAACTAGCGTAAAGAAACAATTGCTGCATCCGTAGAAACAAACAAATTCTTTATGCCAGAACATGTTCAACTAGTGCATGTGTTTCAGTTAGCTAGCTAAGTCGTAACTCTCGCATTTTTATAGCAATGTTCTGGCTAACTGTCTTACCTTCATATGATATTAGCTAGCTAGTATTAGCCAATTTAATGAATAACCTACGGAGATTATACATGATTACAAAATTAAGTGTCTTTGGGCCCTCTAACTTGAAGAGTGAACGCACTCTCTGTCACTTTTAGAGGAACGGCCTTTTAAGGAAGACAGATTTTCCTCTCTAAGTTTTTTACATATTTCTCCAGCCACCAAAGAGCTTAAACATAATCGGTCCTTCGGAACAGACGTAACGTCTGGCCTCCATCTAGCTCTTATTTAGACAAATCCTCCAGGACTGACGGATGGAACAGGACAGTCTCAGTCCCTTCGTTATAACCACTTATAATCACTTACACACTGTTACACACTGCACACGGGATCAGATTAGCATTGCTCAGAGTGAGAGTTGCTCTTTAAATGTGTATATTAAAGACAAAAAAAAACAAAAAACCTACATTTTACAAGTCTGACGTGATTTAAGCCTAATGTAAGATAAACTTTCTGGCCAAATACGCCTTGAAATAAACTATATCCTGATATAAACTCGACTATAAATAAATACATGTCGTATATGGTATTCTTTATGGTTTATTTATATGTTATTTATAACATATAGATTTTCTTTTTACCACAGTGCTGCTGAATTCTGCATTCTGATTGGTCAGATTGTGGTGTTGAATCACTTTCATTCCCTTTAACAGCAGCTCTGACTATAATAACAGCTCACTTTCAATTAAACGGATTTAAAAGAAAACACGTACATTGTTGATACGGTGAAGTTTTCTGTAAGAAGTGTATTTAACATGTATGGAAGGAGTCTCCAGTGTCAGTACATTCTGACACTCACTGGTAATTTTTAACTCACTAACAGCATCTCCACTTCATTACACCATCCCGCTGTTAATTAATTTCCCGTAACGGCACAACACAGAGTGCTTTATTTCTTACGTATATTATCATATGTATATATGTAAGAAATATATTATTATATACGACTTGAATTGTATTTTAAACCGGATGGAACTGGATGGTCGTAATACACCACGGCTGATGCATAGGAAGACAGAATCTGTTTCAACTGCAATAACAAAGCATGTCTCTCTCTTTTCTCTCTCTTCTCTCTATCTTTCACTCTCTTTTTCACTTTCCTGCCGCCCTGTATTTGATCTCTCTCTCGCTCTCGATTTGGGCCGCTGCACAAACGGCGCCCCAGAGCCTCAAGAGCTGTCCCTCTGGCCCATCCTCAATGGCCCCTCTGTATTCTCTCTCTCTCTCTCTCTCTCTCTCTCTCTCTCTCATCCTCTCCTCCCCTCCCATCCTTTATGACTCTTATCTGATTGCTTACTCTTCCACACCACCCGTCTCTCATTACACCTCTGTACGCGATGGCCTCATGCAGTTCCTCATGCTGTAACCTAACATATGCTTACACGCTGTGTCATAACTCTTGGCTCGGATAAAGGCCTTAATAACCAGCCATTAGCAAATATTAAATTATTCAAGGAGAAAAGAAAGAGAGGGAGAGAAAGAGAGAGAGAGAGAGAGAGAGAGAGAGATAACGATCGATGCATAAAGGTTGTATAAGGGCAGAAAAACAGCAGCTCCAGACTCGGCTGTTTTTTTTAAACGGATTGGGTAACTCATAAGCCGAGCCCGTTGTTTTTATTCTCTATCTGATTTTTTGTTTTTCTTCTTCTTCTTTTTTTATTGCATGTCATTTCAGAGCCACGTTTAGAGAGGAAAAGGGAGAGAGCCATTGCTAAGATTCCAACGTCGCCAGAGAGGAAGTTTATCGACCACATCTCCAGTACAGCGCCTCACACAAACATGCACTCATATCACTCGCTCACACACACACACACACACACACACGTACACAGCTGAAAAGATGGCTTGTCTCGTGGCTGTCAGACCACACCTGTTCAGATCATAAGCAAAATTTGAATCTGAAGCACCTTGTAGCATCTTACCAAACAAAGCATCATCAGATATGAGACGGTGGTGTGATAATTAATGTTACTGACACTCTTACAGTTACCATCCTGAATGTGATTACAATTTTTCCATTTATTAAACAACAAAACGTTCTAATTTTTATCCATTTAATGTTGTGAAAAGTCCACGAAGCAAGTTATTTCCTGTACTCACTTACGTTATAGCAGCTTTCCCTCAACAGCCTCTCTTTTTCTCTCTCTTCTAATTAATAAAACAAAAAAGATCAGCATTATTATTCATTACCATACAAGCTGTCTTAGTGGTAAACTAAAAAAAAGCAATCATGTATCACAGCTTTATTCATTTAACGATGAGGAACGTGGCGAGCCCTCAAGGCCGCTGATGTCAAGTTGCGCAAGATAGGAACAGGAACTCGAATTGAGGGGAATGTACAATCATCTCAGTGTTCGTCGCTGAACCCCTTCCACCACAATACCGCTTTCAGCCTACTCGCAGACTAGCGTTGCGAATTTTCATATCTGACATTCCAACAGCAAAACCACAGTGTGGTTGCCCCCTTAAAAAAGCCCCCCGAAAAAATATCTCGCAGGACCTCAGGGTGAAAAGAAGCGAGAGGGGTTAAGAGCAAGTCATGGAATGGAGAGAAACAAGCGAACAGAAACAGGTTTGCTGTCAAGGCAGGCCCACGA
>CM074963.1:15936485-15951485 GCA_037577455.1 Pangasius macronema | reverse complement strand
ATTTATTTATTTATTTTTATTAACTTATTAACGCATCAGCTGAAAGTAATGATTTAATATGTGAAAATCACACCTCCTCCTTTATCCTCTGCACTCCTCTTGTTTTCTAGCGAGAGAGATTTTATCTGGGGATCTACAGTCTGAAGTGAGAATCAGAGCGTTTGTTCCTCCTGTTAGGTTGTGTTTATTGTGCGGATTAGAGGGTTTAGCGGTGAGCGGGTGTGGATCTCAGGGCTGTTCGTACCCCTGCGTGGTGTAAAGCTGCTTGATCCTCAGTTGTAATTACTGTGTTTGCCGTGGCTCAGTGGGAAGCAGCGGATTGGAGCTCGTGACTTAATGATAGGTGGCTCGCTTGTAGTGCAGCTCAGCTTAGCTTCCCCTGCAATTAGACAAGCAGCAGCAGAAGCACCTCGAGGACCAGCGCTGATGCACAGGCACGCTGACCCACTCAGGTCTCCATGGAACCGGGAAGGGTTCTGCGTGGCATCAGGAATCCTCCTCAAGGGTGGTAAATGTTGAAGAGTGTGTGAGGGTCAGAACCTGCTGCTACTTTCTTAACAAAGCTGTGGAAATAAATTAACTCAAAACCAGACTTTAGATCAGACTATAGACAAGGACAAACATCAGACCAGACTTCAGACTATAGACAAGGACAAACATCAGACCAGACTTCAGACCATAGACAAGGACAAACATCAGACCAGACTTCAGACCATAGACAAGGACAAACATCAGACCAGACATCAGACCACAGACAAGGACAAACATCAGACCGGACATCAGACCATAGACAAGGACAAACATCAGACCAGACTTCAGATAAGGAAAATCATCAGACCCATCTTTAAACCAGATGTCAGACCAGATTTAAGACCAGACCAAACTTCAAACCAATCTTTAAACCAGACTTTATTTAAATATTTACTTTACCTGAGTACCAGACCTAAGATTTTAAATCAAACTCTAAATCAAACCAAACTTCAAACCTCAGACCAGACATTAGCCTTCCTATCCGTGAGACCAGACCAATCCCTAGACCAAAACACTTTTTAGATTTTAGACAGGGCCTTAGTCTTTAGACTAGAGTACAGACCTCAGAGCAGTCTTTAGATTTAAAACCTGACCAGACTTCAGGCTTCAGACGTTTGCTCTTGTTTCACTTTAATAGGAGGTAATTAGCTGAAGTGTGAACAAACTCGCGTTGACCTTGAAATGAATCGTTTCGTATTAAAATTAAAGTTTGAACAGTCTTTGTTCAGAGAGAGCTTTATACGAGGCAGGTGAGTAAACGGGTGTGTGATCTGTTCTGCTCTGTTTTTTAGGCCGACGTTACTACGAGAGCAACACTACCAATATCTGAAGAAAGGTCTACGCCATCTCTCAGACGCCTATGAGGTAAGCGAAACAGGTTCCGACCCGGATAAAGACGGGTTAAATGGACGCAAGTGTTTTGGGTTTTTTTTCAGTGCTTCCCCAGAGGCCAAATTAATTATTAATACTCGTTTTTGTTTTTTTTGTTTCCCTCTATCCAGTTCCGTATTGTTATTGTTTTTCTCTATTGTCTGCTTGGCTTCTCATACGCTACAGCGACACTGATGATCCTCACCAAACCTAAACCGTTAGCTTCTCTTTAACTTTTGACATTTTTCTCTGTATTACAATTATTTCTTTAATAAAGAGGGGTTTTTTTTCATTAAATTTCACTGAATTTCTTTGCATTGCGTTGTTAACGAATGCAGTGCTCAGTGAGAGCTGAATAATAACTCCAACAATTCCAGTTAAAATCATGATTACTTTGCTTAATATTAAAAATAATTATTACGTAAACATTTATGGAAGGAGTCTCCAGTATCAGCTCTTTGTAACAGTCCGTGGTAAAGCTGTACCTTTCTGGTTTCTCGGTAACATGACACGCCGTGTGTGTGGTGTTATTTTTTTTTTTTATTATAATTTTTTTGTCTTATTAACGTAAAGAGAGACGGCTGAAAGAAAAGGACTGTTTATAGCTGCTATAACACACGTGAGAACAGGAACCACTGTGTTCTTCATGAACGTTCCACCACATTAAACTTAACTATAAATGGATAAAAATTATGACATATGATTCATTAATAAATTCAAAAAGTAATCTGCTGTGTTTGTTGCTATCGTGGTATAAGAGGAATAAAGCGCTTCAGGGCATGCTGTCTGAGATTCTCTTACTATAACAGTGTTTTATTCCTTAATTATCATTTTATCCTGTTATAAAATAACACATGTTTCTTTCACCAGTGTGCATTATGTATTCATCCAGCCTAAGTGTGTAACGTGTCCTCAGATCTCAGTCACAGACCATAAATTTGATGACGGTGTTCGCACCAGAGTTGGCAGTCAGGCAAATTAGCCGATTAGCACTAATCACCAATTAGTGCAGTCGACTGCGTCTTAATTAACGAATTCTTCTGAGTAATTTAGAGATTAGCAAAAAAAAATACTACATGATTTTGGGCTTATAGATGACTAACTGCATGTTAAACGCTATGTATAGTGTGTGTGTGTGTGTGTGTGTGTGTGTGTGTGTGTGTGTGTGTGGTAGTAAAGACTGTTGGCTCACTGTATTATCTGCTGCTCTCAGTGTTTGGACGCCAGTCGGCCTTGGCTGTGTTACTGGATCCTGCACAGCCTGGAGCTCCTGGAGGAACCCGTGCCTGCTTCTGTAGCATCAGAGTGAGTACAACACCGCTGCCAGAACATCACCCACCCCCTCCACCGCCCCCGCTTACGCCCAGGACTCACAGCACGTGGGCAGAGGAAATCAGGTCCTGCGCTGACCCCTGACCTTTCCCACTGCTCAGATAAACGGCGGATAGAAATGTTGTGGTGGTGGTGTGAGCTCAGGCACATGTTCCTCTCTGCCACAGAGGCTCCTTTTGTCCAGAAATCCTGTAGGTCGTTTTAGTGAATGCAGCGAATTTTAATGAGTAGAACACGACGTAAAAATGCCTTTATTCAGGTCTCCTTAAAAAAAATTAGGTTGTAGACTTTGCGTTTGATATGAAGTGTAATAACACTTGCACGCTTGTCTCGCAGCGTGTGCCGGTTCCTGGCGCGGTGCCAGAGCCCGACGGGCGGTTTCGCAGGAGGACCGGGGCAGCACGCTCACCTGGCACCCACCTACGCCGCCGTGAATGCCCTCTGCATCCTGGGCACGGAGGAGGCCTACAGCGTCGTAAACAGGTTCATACTGCCACACCAGCACTTCCAAAACGCTGATCTCACTCATAGCCGTGACATAACACCGCTCCCCTTCCCCCACCAGAGAGAAGCTCCTGGACTTCCTGTTCTCGGTGAAACAGCCAGATGGCTCCTTTGTGATGCATGTGGGTGGGGAGGTGGACGTCAGGTGAGCTTCACTGCCATGGTTTCGTGGTTATGTTGGCATGACGATTGCTTATTCCCCAGGGCCTGATTCAAACACAGATTAAACACAATTCAGTGCAAACAGCAGGTCTTCATCGTGATGCTTTATCATGTCCATACTGTAATCAACCGTCAAAACATTCCCAGGTCTCACTTTTGGTATGAATTCGCTGAATTTAAAAAAAAAAAGATAGAATGATTCTGGATTAATAATAATGAATAAATTCCCCTCATTTGAGAACTGATATGAATGTAAATGAATGCTGTTGTTGTGCAGGAGTGCGTACTGTGCAGCGTCAGTGGCCTCGCTCACTAATATCATGACTCCGAAACTGTTTGAGGGAACGCACAACTGGATCCTCAGGTACCTCTTCAGCTGCTTCTTCAGCTGCTTTTAAAATACACTGCTGTCTTTTAGGTAACGGAGGAGAAAAGAGTTACAGAAAAGCAAAGCTGAGGGGAAAGCGAGAAAAACAAACATGGAGGACAAAGTGGCAGTGGGGAAAAATGAAATGTGGATCAAAAATATTTCATTGTCAACAGTCCAACATTACAATGTAACTGACGATAAGAACGAGGCGCATTTTTGGGACTTTCACAGGTATACAATGTCATCCAACTTTAACTATCAGGCTCAGATAAAACATGAACAGACAAAATGTTTCAGGCTCAAACACTAGACAAAAATTAATCGGACTTGGATAAAATGCGTCAGACTCAGACAAAACGTATCGCCCAAACAAACAAAATGCAACCATCTAACAAATTACTCAGAAAAAACGTATCACCAAAACAAAACATATCAGACTAAGATGAAGCATATCACTCAAACAGAAAAAAATGTATCCAAAACATAATGAAACAACGTCTGTATCAGAGTCAGACAAAATGTATGACTCAAACAGAAAAAAACATATCTGACTCAGACTAAACATGTTACTGAAACAAGGCATTTCAGACTCAGACAAAATGTATAATTCAAACAGAAAAAACAGGTATAACCTGACAAAATATATCAGACTCAGATGAAACATATTACTGAAACACAGTCTGTCAGACTCAGACAAAACAACAGACTCCAACAGGAAATTATTTATTTAGCAAACTCAGAAAAAAAACATCACTAAAACAAAACGTATCAGACTCAGACAAAACATATCACCAAAACAAAACATATCAGTCTCAGACAAAACGTATCAGTCTCAGACAAAACGTATCAGACTCAGACAAAACGTATCAGATTCAGACAAAATGTATCAGACTCAGACAAAACGTATCAGTCTCAGACAAAACGTATCAGACTCAGACAAAACGTATCAGATTCAGACAAAACGTATCAGACTCAGACAAAACGTATCACCAAAACAAAATGTATCACCAAAACAAAACGTATCAGTCTCAGACAAAACGTATCACCAAAACAAAACGTATCACTAAAACAAAATGTATCAGACTCGTTTCAGACAGAATGTTTCAGAATCAGACAAAATGCAATGTCTCGGACACAAACAGACAAAACATCAGACATGAACAGACAAAATCAGACACAGACAACAAACATATTGTATGATGAATAATGGAGACAGGATGAGGCGTCCTCTTCTCCTGACCTGTGCATGTTCTTGGTTTCCTTTCATGTCATTGTTCTTCAAGCCAGTTTTCTCATTTCATTAAAAAAAAGCAGTGAATGATGGAGAAAAAAACATAGATTTGACTGATCAGACTCAGACTGAGCTGCATGTGCAGTAACGTCCAGAATGATTTGAACCCACACAAAGCTGTGTGTGTGTGTGTGTGTGTGTGTGTGTTCAGCTGTCAGAACTGGGAAGGTGGTTTGGGAGGGATGCCCGGTCTGGAGGCTCACGGTGGCTACACCTTCTGTGGCATGGCAGCTCTGGTCATCCTGGGAAAGGAAAACATGCTGGACCTCAAGGCCTTATTAGTGAGTGCACACCCCCTCACTATTACCCATGATGCCTTGTTGTGTCTCTATAACTCACTCACCATACAAACGTATCAGTAACTGACAGGAGAGCTCTTGAAGACCTCGTAGTGAAGATGAGCATGCAAGTCGCTGACAGGACCGATGATTTAAAACCCCGATAGCGCTCCAGACCGACGCTCTGCTCAGAATAACATGGTTCCTGGGCGCAAAGCCAGTCCATGTCACGGCTCACGCTGTTTATAGCACTTCAGGAAGGATGGACGAGAGAGGGCTCTGATATCAGCTACTGGCTCAATAACCACAGCCTACAGGAAGTGCTGATCTCTCCGCTACACAGCTTTTAGGGAACGCTTTTAGGGATCATGACCAAAACAGCCTCGAGTCTTTTAAAGAGCTTCTCTTGGTTGAACACACATCACCTTTCCGTTCCTTGAAGTGAACAAGACAGCTTGTCATGTAACCGAGAAACCGCAGAGCGGTAGTGGAGACTCCTTCCATAAACGCTAAATAAATGACTCCTTAGAGGAAATATCGACATCACCATATCGATGATCTTTGTTAAATGACAAAACGAACAGTATGTACAGACGTAACCGGCGTTCTCTCCTGTGTGTGTGTGTGTGTGTGTGTGTGTGTGTGTGTGTGTGTACACTCCAGCGCTGGGTCACCAGCAGGCAGATGCGTCACGAAGGCGGCTTTCAGGGCCGCTGTAATAAACTGGTGGACGGCTGTTACTCGTTCTGGCAGGCCGGCCTGCTCCCTCTGCTCCACAGAGCGCTCTTTCAGGACGGTAAGACTCTTCTGTATGATCTCCGCCTCACTGAGCTGCTCCTGCCGTACCACTCGCACACTACATTCGGCTTTTTAAAGCTGTTGGGTGCAATATATACACTTACACGCGCCGCTCTAGAATTATTGGCACCCTTGGTAAAGATTTAAAACATGTTAAACATGTAGAACTTGAGGCCAACGGAGTTGACAGGAAGTCAAGTTGCATCAGTTCAAAAATCTGGATCACTCTGTATAAATCCTACAAACCTGGTCTTGAGATATCACACACATCTCAGATGAAAGACAGAATTATCAGAATTATTGGCACTCCTAAAATTTCCTAAGGAAAAAAACTTAACTGAGGCATGTACCTTTCTTTTTTTTTTGTAAATTATCCCAAGGGTGCCAATACTTCTGGTTAGGACTGTGTTTTCTCCCACTTCGAGCTGATTTCTCTGTTTTTACTGTTTTCACTACCAAGAGCTCGTATCAGATATCGACGCAAAATCTAGAATAATTTCATTTATTTTTATTCTTAATCCAGGCTCTTCTGTTCTCTTGAACAGTTTAGACGGTTGTAGTTTAGCTCGTCTTGTACCCAGTCTGTCTGTTTTCCCCATTTACGGCAAAACCATTTGATTCGGATTCAAATCAGGAATAAAGAAGGGACTCTCTGAACGAATCAGGATTAAATCAGCCTTGCGCTAGCAGGTCGAACTCAAAAATATAACGTTTAAATGTTTAAACTTCTTCTCTTAGATACTTTGGATTTGTGTTGTTTGGTAAATCTGCTTGCCCGAGTCTTTCTCAGTACTTTGAGAACATTATGCGTAAATGACTGGTCATCAGAGAGGAGTGTATAAATGGTGTAAGAGCTGTGTAACACAGCTGTGTGTGTGTGTGTGTGTGTGTGTGTGTGTGTAGGAGACGAGACGCTGAGCGGGAGCAGTTGGATGTTCGAGCAGCAAGCGCTACAGGAATACATCCTGCTCTGCTGCCAGAACCCTGGAGGAGGCCTGCTGGACAAACCGGGCAAGTGAGTACAGCTCTCATCTCACTCACACGCACACACACACACACACACACACACACACACACACACACACACACGCACACAAAGGTATGTCTCACCTGTTTTTATAGATCTGATGTCTAGAATAGATACACAGTCTTGAGTGTTAAGCATTAACTAAAAGGCTTTATCATCATCATCATCACACACTGCTGAATTCTGGATTCTGATTGGTCAGAAGGTGTTGATTAATTCTCTATAACAGCAGCTCTGACAGTAGTGCAGCTGCAAATCACAGGTCTATATTAGCGTTATCGTTTCTATAGTAACAGTCAAAAGTCGATATGCTGAGGTTTTCTGCCAGGAGACGTTTATTAAGAGTTTATGGAAGGAGTCTCCAGTGTCAGTGCTGTGTAACACCGTAAAGAGCCTTCAGGACAGTGTTTAAACTCTGCGGTTTCTCTGTTAACATTTTTTTAAAGAGAATAAAGAGGCTGGCGAGGGAACTGTTATAGTTGCGATAACGTAAGTGAGAGACGCTCCACAGCTGAGTGGATAAAAAGTGCAACATGATGATGTTTGATAAACAAAAAAAATAAATAACCGTTGGCAAATTGCTGTGGTTATAAGAGGAATGAAAGCAATTCGAGGACGTGCTGTTGTAGGAAAATAATCAACTTCCCTTCGTCTTCACGTAACAGCATCGCAATTCCTTACTCAGTAAACCGACACACTGCCGTAGTGTCACGTGTACGATACCTGAATAACTCTCATCACATTTACAGAGTGTTTTAATACTCACAGCCCAAAGCTCACTAGTATTACAGAGTGTTGAATTAAATGAGGAGGTTATACGTTTTAAAGACTTGTGCAGCTCGAATGAATAAACAGGAACTACCGCTGTCGCATTTCTCTTAGAGTTGCGATGATGATGATGATGATGTTTCACACATGATGCATTTTGTTTCGAGGTCCCGGGATTTTTATCACACCTGCTACTGTCTGAGCGGTCTCTCGATAGCGCAGCACTTCGGGAACAAAGATCTCCACCACGAGCTGGTCCTCGGCAGAGACGAGAACAGACTGGTGAGAGTCTCGAAACACGCGTACACCCAGAGCTGTTAGAGAGATGAACACTACCTCCTCAACACACACACACACACACACACACACACACACACGCAATTGTACATCCTGCCTTATTGTCTTACTGCACCACTTTGTTTTAATTTACAATCGTTTCGTTTACTATTTTATACATGTCTGTGTTAGGGTTTCTCCCAAAGAGAACCTCAACATCTTCAGCTCTGCTACCTCTAGCTCTGACTCCTGCCTCTTCCTCAGTGACACTGTCTCTAAACCATACAGCATGGCCGCTCTCACCACTGTCTCCTACACCTTCCCCTTGATTCTCGCTGATATTTTTACTTATCAGCGTATTAAGTCAAAACTACACTTCAGTGGACCTGAACATTATCGCTGTCTTGAACGCGAGTGTTAATTAGTGCATTTTGCTAATAACAGTAGCAGTTTATGATGCCGAGTCCTACAATACGTTTCTACATTTTAGTTTTCAGAATAATGATCTTTAGAAAAAGAGACGAGTCAGTAAACAAAGTGTCGTTCAGCCAAGACGGTTTCAGCGTACAGTGTTTGTACCTTTAGTTTTTGCGCTAGAGCTGCACTGTAATGAGCCGGAACGAGCGGCCATTTTGTACATGGCGCTGAAATTGATAAAGACAGTGATATAATTAATCAATTAATAATATAATACAATTTAAAACTCAAATGTACGGAGGTTTGGGAAAATCTAAATTTTGGAAAACAACTAAAAACGACAAAAACAAACAGATTTTTACCAAAGCGGCATGATTTTGTTGAGGTAGAAACAGTGAAGAAGGAATAGAACAAAATGTCAAATTTTTCTCCAAAATTCTCCAAAATGTTTTCTCGGATTCGTAAGCGCAGTACAACTCTGTGACGTTACGAAACTAACGTGCCATGATGAAGCATGGTGGTGGTGGTGGTGGAAGACATTTTGGAAGTATCTTGAGGCAGAGACTTGCTCATTAGCTCGAGTGCAAAACTAAAGACGCAGACTGAACTTTGGCTGATCGTGTTGCGTTAGAGACGTTCTCATCGCCGTTCCTTTCATGTCCTCTCTCTCTCTCTCGCCCGTCTCTCTCTAGGCACCGACTCACCCCGTGTACAACGTCTGCCCTGAGAACGTGGCCCGAGCCATCCAGCACTTCCACACGCTGCCTGCGCCGGCGCAGAGAGGAGGAGCTTCAGGAGCGCACGATCACCTGTAGGCTTTTTGGGGTTTTTTCTCAGAGATATGACGTTGTTATTGTTCTACTTCTTCTTCTTGTTGTTATCTGGGAAGCTGTTGTGTAAATCACTGTAATTAAAATCCATGCTGGGAAAAAAAAAAAAAGAAGCAGCAGCAGTCTTACTAAAACTTACAGCAAAGGTGTTTTTGGGCCTGTGCCCCTCGGTGCTGTGGTGAGGAGCTGACAGCGTTGTGCTGTTCTTCAGGATTGAAAACGCACTCAGTGGCTTTTTTTAAACATGTTTTAAGGTAACGTTGCCTCTGTGGTGCTGTGGAAATAAAAGCTTCAGCAGTTTCACCCTGGCCCTGTTAGTCTGTATTTAATGTGTTTACGTAAAAAAAACCCAAAACGTAAAAAAAACGTTGCCCTATGTTCACCTGAGCGAGGGACAAAGTGACACGTGATCTTCTTCTTCATACACGTCCGATACCACAATGTCAGCGACGTCACATGACGACACGCGGAATAATATTTCCTCGATCCTACGCAAGTTAGAAACGACGTAGTAAAGCGACGAATGATTTCTCGGACCGATCCTGTGGCGCGCGTGGTCCGACGTTCTTTCAGTTCCCCGCTCGCAACTTTTAGTTACCCTCTCTGGTCATCTCTCGTCAAACAGTTCTAGAGAGTTCTAGAGAACAATGCTAGCATGTAGCACAAAGCAAACAACCAGTGTTCACACTTTCAGTAGCTAAAAGTAGATTAAATATCATCAGTAGTGTGATCATTTGTCACAGAATACTTTTCTGACATATTGTGACATTTTTTTAAAAATATATTTCTGAAAATAACAAGCAGCCGATTTGATACCATTTGAATCAGTAACATTGTCAACGGACAAATCTTTCTCCTTTTGTGTTGATTTTTGTAGGCAAGAAATAAAAAAATTAAACACATTTTTAAAGGTTGATCTATAGATCGTGAGACATGTCCTGTATTGTAGAAATGTCTAGAAATATCGTCATATGATGATTTTTTTTTGATGCATCATCCGACCCTGGGACTCGGCCCACGCAGGGTATCTACTATAGGTGTATAAATGATCACAAATGAAACTTGAAATGAAAAGAATCAGGGAGAAAAAAAAGGATAAAATAGTTTGTTTATTTATAGTCTCGTAGTTAAAGGTAGGCCTCGATATGCAGTACGATGCACCGGCGGTACGTACGACATACCGGTCTCTTTTTTCGTGGAATGGAATCAAAGAGCTATTTAAGTATGTGCTATGAAGCAAAATGGATAAAATATATATATACTTACACAAAACTCATAAACACACAACACGTAAAAGGAGTGGAGAGGAGTTATAAATCAATCAGCATGTACACTGTGTTTTCCCTGAAGAGGTGGAACTCTTAACATTTTCCTAAACTGTGGTGGGAAAAAAACAAACAAACCCAAAACATTTTATTAAATTAATTTCCTCAAAATTGCATGAAACATACAAAACCCAGTGTGTGTGTGTGTGTGTGTGTGTGTGTGTGTAGGGGAGAATATAAATTAAAGTATTCCTTTATATAAAAAAACTTTCATCTATCTAAACTCACTCACTAATTCACGCTAAAACAACAACTCTAAGAACAGTTGTTTAATTAATTTTTTTTTTTTTTAAACCAAATGTGTCAGAGCTTTGATCGGATCCGATCGGTCTGCGCTCGGGATAACCGAAGCTTTCACGTGCGCTCGCCTTCTTTTGTGGAAAAGTACAAAGATTTAGAAAGATGATCCGCTCCTTTGGAACAGTCACATTAATGGTAAGTACTCAGATTATTATTATTATTATTATTTTTTAAAACATATACAACAAATAGAGAACACAAAGGAAACACTGAGCAGTGCCTGGAGCTGTACGCTTCCTTCGCCACGGTGTGAACGTGTGAACGTACGGAAGAAGCGCCAAGTCCGTACATCACGAAGCTGCCTCGCTGTAGGTTTGAGATGCTGCTTGTTACTGCTGAGCCGGCCCGAGAGAGACGGAGGGAGGATGGAGGAGAGAGAGAGAGAGAGAGAGAGAGAGAGTCGTGCTACGAGTCCTTCTCTCCTAGCTCCCCGAGTGTGGGTCTGGTTCTGGTTCTGGTTCTGGGACTGGTTCTAGGTGTGGGCCGGCATCCGGGAAGGCTGTAAAGACACGAAACAGGAAGTTGTGGAGTCTCTGACTGGTGCACACTGAGCAAGAGGGAGGAGACGCTGGAGGAGCGGGAGGAGGTGCTGGTCTTAGCTGGGCTCCTGGCGGACCTTCTTCCTCGTGGTCGTCTCCTCGGGTTCTGACTCGGAGCTGGAGTCGGAGCCGCCGTCGAAGGCCGACACGGCGCTGCCTTTAGGGTTCGTGTACAGGCTGCTGTCTGAGGAGGAGTAGCCGCCCTGCAGCTGTGTGTTCCCCTTCACCTTCTCCAGTGCTCGAACTGACACACACACACACACACACACACACACACATCAGGAACAGTGGAATATCAGCCATACAGTCATTTAGGAGCGTGACGGCTTTCTGAAATAACGCCTCGACCCTGACGTGTGGACGTGTACACGTGTTATTCCACTCACACCGCAGCGATATGCAACAATTACAGCGTTTTATTTATTACTGAACGACACGTCGCACGCTTCAGCAGTTTACAGCTGGATTTAGTGCCGTTATAGCAACGACAGATAACTCATTCTCTCTCTCCCTCTCTCTCTCTATCACTCTTTTCATCTCATTCTCTCCCTCTCTCCACATCACTTCACCTCTTTCTCTCTCTCCCTCTCCATATCACTCTTCATCTCTTTCTCTTTCTCTCTCTCCCCCCTCCCGTATCACTCTTTTCATCCCTTTCTTTCTCCCCCTTCCATTCTCTCTCTTTCCATATCATTCTTTTCATCTGTCTCTTTCTTTCACACACTCAATACAGTATTTACATTTGTAACATTTAAAAGGAACAGTCAGTCTCACATTCATACAGAGAGAGAAAGAGAGGAGACGGAGAGAGGGAGAAGGAGAGGAGAGAGAGAGAGACAGAGAGGGAGAGAGAGAGACAGAGGGAGAGAGTGAGAGGGAGAGACAGAGGGAGAGGAGAGAGAGAGAGGGAGAGGGAGGCAGGACATTTCTGTAACGCAGCACCAGACTCTGAGTGTTGGCACGGAGCGCTCTGAGCAGATGACGAGTACCTGTGTGGTGGACATGGACATGGAGATGGAGATGGAGATGGAGCTTCTCACCTTGCTGTTCCAGCAGAGCGTTCTGTCGCTTCAGGTCGTCGATGTCCTGCTGGTGCGTGTGGTTTTTCCGTCTCATGTACTGGATGTACTCTGTGGCTTTGTCTAGGATTTGAGCTCGGGAGGCCTGGGTCATACAGCGAGCGCCAGGAACAACACAACATCAGAGTCATCACGTCCTTACAAGCTACTGCACTATTATAACAATAATAATAATAATAATAACAATAATAACAATAATAACAACTCTTCCCTGAAGGTAGCAGACATTTTCTTTTTGCAAACTCCACACACACACACACACACACACACACACACGAGTGTCCTTTAAGACATGCTAATCAATAAAATCCTGTCTCTAACATTAACTAACGGTCATTTAGCTCATTTCAAAGACATCAAAAGTAGATTATGTTATAAAAATACAAATTTAAATATGACAGGTTTTTACCTTTCACACATTTATTTATTTATTTATTTTAAATCCCACAATGCAGTGCAAAAGGTTAGGGTCCGAATAAACACACCGTGGTGTGTACAGGACACCCATAACACACTTACTGGACGTAGCGATAGTGATCTCATGTTCATATTCAAATGAGCCTAACTGACTCTCGGAGGAGGAAATTACAGATGCTGAAGCTAAGGTAATACATGTGGAATGTTTCAGAGCAGCTCGTGCTGTGTGTGTGTGTGTGTGTGTGAGTGTGTGTGTGTGTGCGCAGCCTGGTTTTAACCCGTGACGTGTACTGACCTTTTCCCCCTGTAAGGCGGGCACAGAGTCTCGGAGGCTGTGAAAGCTGTCTTTGATGTGGTCCCTGCGTTTGCGCTCCAGCGCATTGTGATGAGCTCGTTTGTCTGCCTGCAACCACACAGTCAGAGGTTTCATCAGACATCGCGCTCATGCTCACACTCAGAGCCAGTTACACTGAGCCCACATGATGATGATGATGTTGTTGTTATTGTTGTTGTTTGTCTGAATCTGGTTCCCCGTCTCTCGATATGGTATAAAGAGACGAGAACAGGACAGGGGCGGAGCTAGAGACCGTGCACGCCGCTGATTGGTCAGACAGCCACAACAGCCACAGATTCGTCACACGGTGGCATACTGCGAAAGCTGCAGGAGAGAAATGTCACATTTCCGACGCAGCGTGTCTTGAAGCTGAGTCAGCCGAACTTAAAATGGCTTCCTGCTAACTACACGCGTTCACCCCGTAGGGTTCAGCGTGATGGGGCCCGGAGAACGTACGCGTTAAACGATACGCCTGATCGAGATCCATAACAGATTCAGACACAAACATGCTACATGTCACAGCAGTCGCTGAGAATTAAAGTATTAAAGTATTGGCACCCCCGGCTTCAACTCCCGCCGTTAAAACAAACTCACTGTGTCTCGTGGTTAATATTTCACTTATTATTATTATTATTTTTAAAAACATCAAATAAGTCATGCGTCTGTTTTTATTTTATGTTATTAAAATTGTAAATTTCGAGTAGTATTTCGTTAACCGCGCACAAGTCCCCACAGTTTAGTTTTGCTGCTTTACTTTACTGCTGCAGACTCATTTTAAACGGAGTCGCTTTTGTTTGTTTGTTTTTAACACTAAGCAGGAGTTTTGTCCAGCTATTAAGGTGATGCGTTTTCATTTTCTAACAATACGGTAAACTGAGCACGATACACCTGATCGACATTCCCGTTAAGTCCGTTTACTCTAATCTAGTTTTAATGGCTTTGGGCTGGATCAGGTATAGCTGATTTCCAGTTTACTCTGTGTTTCATGAACTGGGCTGATACTGGGAGGGAAACTACACGGCTGCTGCCTCAACCCTCATTACAGCCAACCGAAAAAACAAACAAACCTGTTTCAGATCCAGTGACTCATTAAAGAGAAAAACAAAACAAAACAAAAACACACAGGACCCACAGCGTTCAGCAAATACGCATTTAAAAAGGTTTTTTGTGTCCATTGTGATGGAAGAACCACAAAGTGATCCACCTGCTCCATGTATTTAAAAAAAAATGGACCAATCAGATACCACTTTGTCACATGATCTGACATCATATATATACTCAACCCTCGTTTATGTTTCTGACATAAATATCCAGGATTTCTCACAGTAAAAACACCACAAATTTCAGCCTGATTTTCTTATTTTGTCATTTCTACCTTCATCTTTAATCACACAGTGCTCATTAGTGCAGCTGCAGGTTGTGGAGGCTTTAAACAGTGACGCAACATGCGTCCAAAATCCTCCTTAATGACTTTCACAAAATTTTCAGCTACACTATGCAGCCAAAAGTATGTGGACACCTGACCATACCACTTGTTGAACATCTCATTCCA
>CM074963.1:15918957-15929632 GCA_037577455.1 Pangasius macronema | reverse complement strand
CCGGACCCGAGACTCGAACCCACCACCTTCAGGTTCACCTTCAGGTTACAAGTCCGACTCTTAGACCATTAGGCCACCCATGATAGACACATTAGTCTTTTAACTAGACATCGTAAAGAAATATCGACTTTTATATATTTTCCACCATTTTCTCCCCAGTCTGTTCCAAATCCCACCCACTATCCAGCTCTCCCCTGCCATATGACGGCTGACGGCTAAGACGTGCTTTACTTCAGGAACATTCTGTGTATTTTCCCCTCACTTTGTTTATTAATGTTCAAATAAGTTATAAATGATTCTCTTCTCACTCCAGTCTTCGTGTTTATGATCAGTCACACATCTCCATCTTTAGATGATTTAATAATTGCTGTGATATTTTTTTCATTATTCTCATCACGTTCAGTCTGAACCCAAAGAACCCAAAAGAACCCAAACTGATCGAATGTTATTTGCGCTCGTGTTTCTCAAATACTCAGATACATTTCGCAGAAGTCTTTCTACACAAGTAGGCTTTTTAAAACACACACACACACACACACACACACACACACACACACACACTGCACAAAGATTTCATAGCCTGGGGCTTTTTTGCAGTGTGAGTCATGTTTTGCTCTGACTTTTCTGCTCTATCATTCCAGACAGGAGTCAGTGTGCCACAGAAAACGCAATACTCATTATAAATAATTATCTCATAGAAGAATTATTGTATTTATATAATTTATATAGTGCTTTTCTCGTACTCAGACAGGCTTTGTGATTCGATTCGGACAAGAGAAAATAGCAGAAAATGTGATAATGTCGTATTTTGTCCGCGGCTGAACTAAGACGGAGAGGGGCAGAGGGAAGGATAATGTTCTCGCTGTTTTCAGGTGGCCTCCTCGGAGAGAAGGAGGAGAAAATGTCAGGCGATGTCAGTGTGCCGTGTAATCGCACTACGGCGTCTCCCCAATTACAAGTGGACGGTAATGGGGAGAGATGAAAGGACAGGAGCATTACTGAAGAAAAAAAAAACGAACGAGTGCGAGCGCATTGTGTGTATTATAGTGCTTCACAGACCTGAGTAATAACACGTAGTTAGAAGGCAGACTGATCTGACGACGTCAGTGTGAGAATCTATTTTCACCTTGCGTCCTACATTACCCACAATGCCATTCAACTCCCTACTAATAGTAGTGCTAATGCTAATTTAGCCCTCACTTCTTCTCTGTCTAAAGAGAGTGATGCAGCGGCGCTTTAATCCTTTAGCCAGCCTAGCTCTCTCACTTCCTCATCAAACTTCCAAAGCTTCAACGTTTACGCTCGACTAGCATCCTAAAGCCGCATTGCATTCTGGGATTGCTCATTAATATGCTATTGAACATATTAAGGTGGAAAAAAAATGTTTAAAGAGCAAAAAGCGAAACCTGAGGCAACGTTATCGCTTATGTTTGAGATCGCTGACTTTTTTTTGGTCCTATTTCGCTAAAACATGATAGCCTACAGGACCTGACATTTCTGAGGTGCTACAGCTCTGTGCTTTGACTCAGTTTATCAGCTCGCATCTACAAAAGAGATGCTGCAACACATGCTTAGGTCACTTCCTGCAGTCGAGTCGATTCAGAGGCGAGTCTCTTCCTCACTGAGGGTTCTCATGGTCATAAATCCTGTACACCCCAGCACTTTAATGACCCTTTGCTCCTGACCATCTGGGTCAAATTTCCAAACAGGGAAATACCCTCTGAACTTCCAAAAATACACAGCTCCTTGATTTCCTCATTTTCTTATTGCAATCTGTTCTTTCTCACATTTGAACTGCTAATGTTCGTTCATAGAGCAGTTAGAAAGTCGCGATTTTCTCCATAACGCTTAGACCACGTCGCTCAGATGCCGTCGGACCCGAGTGTGAGTCCTGCCTAAAGAACCGCCCCGAGAAGGAGAGCACACCAGGGTCTAATCCAAAGACAGAAATAGTATATCAGTATATCAGGGACAGTTGTGTCCACGTCTTGTTGTTTATTCCACCTCTCCGTGTCTGTTTTTGCTCCCAGGCAATGCCGCCGTGCTGTGGTGCACCTGCTGCACCAACGTCTTCAAGACAGTCACTGGACGCTTCATTAAGAACCTGGCCTGCTCGGGGATCTGCGCCAGCCTGGTGTGCGTGCCGTTCGACGTGCTCCTGAACGCCAGCCCTCGCTGCTGCCTCTGGATCCACACGCCGATGCTCTGTCGAACCATCAAGTTCCTGCACAGGCTCTTCTGCTCGGTCACTGTGCTCAGCTTTGCTGCCATCGCTCTGGACAGGTGAGATCGCCCTCACACTCGCATTCGTCTCCTCCTGCTCGGCTTCAGGCTCGGGATTCCGCTGCCATAGCAACATACCTCACTATTTCATTAACTGAATAATTTATAATTCTGGATACTGAAGGGAGAGATTTTTTTTCCTACCAGTAGAAAAGATTTTTTTTTTTTTTTAATACAACAGTCTTACATGTGAATGTAGCAATAAATTCTTTAATATATACAAAAAAATATACAAAAATGTAATTAGGAAACACCCTCAAGTCATCATGCGAACGTAAATAGCCTAATATCACTGTCATTAATGTTAGCTAGTTGGCCAAAGTCGTGAAGCGAAGGCAGGTGAATGTAAGAGCAAGCTTAATTTACTCAAAGTCAAGGGCAGAGGCAAAATTAACTGTGGTAGCTTAAATAATAAATACCTTTCTTCATTACTCAAATACATTTTAGAGAATTTTGAATACTTATATTAAGATCTTACATAATTTTTGCGCTTAGAAAATGTCCAGAACTGCACATGGGGTCAATGCCAAAACCTCACAAGGAATGGAGGAACCTGTCCAAATATAATGTTGCTAGAACAACCACAAAAAAGCTAAATTTGGGAGATTGGTAGCTAACAAAACAGGTCCTGGATCTCAAATTCTAATCACGTACATTTGTTCATCTCGTCACAAACTGAAATTCTTCCCAAATTAGTTTTATAAATAAGTGCTGAGAGATATTTGACAAATTTGGCCCAAACATAAAACTCCTAAGAAACAGCAAGAGATGAAAAAAAACCTTATTGGAAAATCAGTTTTGTTGAACGGAGGCGTGTTAACGCATCATAAGATATAAGAGCCAATCAGGTTTCAGTATGCAAATATAGACCATGCTGCACAGCGTACCAGGGGAAAGGAGTCGAAATTTGGGGGAATTTCCAATTTCTATTTTTATTGAATATGAATCTGTTCCTGTGCCTTCGGGTGTAACATAAGTTTTCTGAAACTTCCTGTTTTCCTTTCCTTGTAGGTACTATTCTGTGCTGTATCCACTAGAGAGAAAGATATCAGACGCCAAATCCAGAGACTTGATCATATACGTATGGGTTCATGCTCTCGTGGCTAGCATTCCTGTATTCGCTGTCAGTAACATCACCAACGTCTACGCCACTTCCACCTGCTCTGAAGGTTACTCTTTAGGTCACCTTGTTTACATGGTGCTCTACAACGTGACCACTGTGATCTTACCCGTAGTGGCTGTGTTTGTAACCATGGCACTGATCCGGCGGGCGCTGAGCACCAGTCAGAAGAAGAAGGTGATCATCGCAGCACTGCGGACGCCGCAAAGCAGCGTCTCCATCCCGTATGTGTCTCAGCGTGAGGCTGAGCTTCACGCCTCGTTGCTTGCGATCGTCCTGGTCTTTGTGCTCTGTAGCTCGCCGTACATTGTGCTGTTGGCATACCGTGCACTTCCCATCACTGGCCAGGCCTCGCGGTGGCTGCATCTAACTGCCAGCTGGCTGCCTAAAGTGTCTCTACTCACCAACCCGCTGTTTTTAGTGATGGTGAACCGGTCAGCAAGGCGCCGCCTGCTCGACACACTGGCACACATTCAGCGTCGCTACAGCCGGAGGAACAACTCAATTGGCGTTGGAACAGCACCCGAGGCTGGAGCGCTGGGTGGTGAAGCGCTCGCCCGCTCAGGCAGCCAGCTGCTTGAAATGTTCAACATTGGCCAACGCCAGATCTTCAGGCCAAACGAAGAGGAGGATGAAGAAGAGGTGAACGAAATCGCGGCTGTAGCCAATTTCCAGCCCAGACCTGAACAAGGGGCTGCAGCCTCAGCAGGAGCGGCGGGAGAAGGAGCAAAGGAAGAGGGTTTAGCTGTGCCAAAACATTCCCCTGTTCAATACTGTGCATACTCGTCCTCACAGGTGGCTCCTGCCACACCAACTGACCCTGAAGATGCCTCCCAGTTCGGGTTCGGTCCATTCGAGCTGCCCCCTCAGTGGCTTCCTGAAACCAGAAACAGCAAGAAAAGACTGTTGCCTCCGCTGGGTAACACTCCAGAGGAGCTGATCCAGACCAAACAGTCCAGAGCGCGACCCGAGAGGCGCATCAGCAGGAACAACAAGGTCAGCACCTTCCCCACTGTGGACCCCTGAGACCCTCGTCAAGCACCACGACCAAATCTATACAAACTGTATAGTATTATAAAATCTCGACTTTTTTAAACAAAATGCCATTCTTTACCAGCAGGAGAGGAATCCTTTGACTGACTTGTATGTAGCTAGACGTTAGCTAATCTCAGGCTCCAGAAAACCGTTAAGGGAACGAGTTGCTCTTTTACAGAGATGAGAGAATTTCTAATGAATTGTATAGAAATAAACTCACTGTATATGGAAATAAAAATGACCTGAAAATGGTTACATTGCATTAAAGACAAAAGTCCAGATGTGCAATTTCTCATAAGACACGTGGAAGTCACATTTAAATGGGATTAAAGTCAGGGTCAGCAATTGTTAAGTCAGAGCACATTTTGTAATATTTAGCACCTCAGAGTTATCAATAAAACCTACTCAGAGATGAAACCCTGGTCTCTTACACCTCAGACTCTATAAACTCAGGACAAAGTGGTGCTTTATATACCTGTCCATTCATAAAACTCCGCCTCTTGCATTAGCATTCAGGTTTTCTAGCATAAAAGCTGTTTTAGCGCCATGGCTTTGGGGTAAAAACGTGGAGACGGGGTGTGCTAGCCTTACCTGCAGACTATACCTTTAATCACAACAACTGAATTCGTTAGCAGTAAGGCACCACAATAAATAATACTTACAATAAATCAAACTTAATAAGCATCTAACGTAGCTTGAATACAACTGCTGCAGTCTAGAGGTGATTAAACCATGTACCAGCTTTCCAGCATCATGTAGGGTTAGCATCTGTCTTGTTCTGGCTATGCTTCTCAACAATATGATAATTGATAAGAAATGATGAACTAGAATCAAAAGATACACCAAGATTCCTAACTGTAACATCAAGCTTTCATCAAGGTTTGCATGGCATGAGTGGTGGTGCCAGATTGGCTTGTTTGAGTATTTCAGAAATTGCTGATCTGCTGATTTGGTGCGACAAACAAAAAACGCCTTGTCGAAGAGAGATCTCAGAGTAGAATGGCTAGACTGATTCGAGTTGACAAGAAGGCTACGGTAACTCAAATAACCACCATGTACAGCCGTGGTGAGCAGAAAAGCATCTCAAAACGTGAGAAATGTTGACTGTCTAGAGGGATAGGCTACAACAACAGAAGGTGGCATCGGGTTCCAAGAAACATCCTGTCAGCCAAGAAAAGTAACCTGAGGCTATCATGAGCACCGAAACTGGACAGATGAAGACCGGAAGCTTTCCAGCGGTTTCTGAAACACTCAAACCTGCCTGTCTGGCTCCAACAACCGCGCCGTGAGTCACTGAGATGACTTTTTCTTCCTGTTCTGCTGTGTTGTTTCATATGAACTGAAGCTCTTAACCTGTGCATGTGTATGACCTGATAATTGCTTGAAAGAGGTGAGATGGTGTACAGGTGTTCCTATTAGAGTGAGTGCAGATATAAAGCGTAGAAAAATAGGAGGCTTGACACAGAACCTTGAGGTTCTCCATATTGCATTTTTTTTTAGACTCACTGAAACAAAATAGTCCCATTTTATACCACTTGCTATCTCATACTGCAGCGGTCTTAACTCTTCACTGTTATCGCTACATCACGCAAAAAAAAAAAAAAAAGAAAGGAGGACTTCTAGCTTTCAGTGACCCCCTCAGCCCCCCCTCCTTCCTTCACCATCACTGCCTGTGCTCTATCTGCCCCTGGCTGGTCATTAACCCTCTCTGAAATCAATAATCTGCTGTGTCCTCTGGATAAAGTCACGTGCACAGCTTGCTCGTAGTCTTGTGTAAATGAGGCTTTGGTTTCTGCGAGGACGCAGGTGCAGAGCCAGACACCAGCATGTCCACATCTCACGCCGTACCCATGTCATATCAGGAGGCGCAGATGTGAGCTGACTTTTCTGGAGCGGGGAGATAAGAGAGCAGATGTTATGGTTGTTGTTGTTGTTAGCGCTGATGCGTTTTTTTTTTTTTTTGGTTTTCGTGGCCGCACACAGACATTTATAGATTTTTTATTTTTATTTTATTTCCCCTCTCCGGTTTGATTAGCGGACTGACGACGTGGCTCGGTTTAATGACCTGATGACGAGAATGTTTAAAGACAGAGAAGTACACATACAATTTAAAGCATATACAGTGCTGTGCAAAAGTCTTGGCACCCTTTGTTATAGATTATAGAACTAAAACATTAGTTTTCCGGCACAAACTTAATAAATGTTAAAAAATGTTTGTGTGTCAGTAAAGAAAGCAGCAGAAGACATAAGAGACACTTTTCAGATAAAAACAGAATGAAGGCTGCTGGGTTTCGCTGCAGAAATAAGAAGCGAGTCGACNAGTCGACAGTCGAAGTCTCCAGAAGAACTGCGGCTGCTTCTGCAACATGCTCAGTAACACTTACAGCTCGTTTCCTTGATACCTGAGATACTGTTTATTTTTTTTTAAGCGAAGGATCGTCACACCAGATATCGACTTTGTTTCATTTATCACTGTTTACTGCTCTTTGAAGGCATCTTTGCTCTACAGCGTTTCTTTGCATGTGCCTGAGATCTGTATGTTTAATCTATTCAGAGTCAGTGGTGCTAGTCAAAAGTGTTAAGAGAATATATATATATTTTTAGCATTGTTTTATTTATAGCCAGAAATTTATGATTTAAAAGGTAAATGTTGTCATGATAGTCGTTTATCCTGGCTTTTGTAAACGATTCATTTTGTGTAGCTTACATTTTAATTCATTATGTAATTGCGTTTCACACACTGTTACTGTTTTTCGCTGTTTATCACACGAGCTAGCATTCACATCGGAAATGACAAAGCTTTTAGCACTGGGTGTTGTTCAGCTACACACACATAGATCGCTTGATAGCGGGCACAAACTGTGAGTGATCTGAGCACAGGTTCAAATTTATGCTGCAAAAATTTGGATGAACAAAACTGAATCAGTCGGATGTTTTGGATGTTCAATTCACTGAATCGACTCGGTAAATTGAATCTAGCTTCCCATCATCGTGTATACTGTATGTAGGTGCTGTCTGAGGTAATCTAGCCATGGGGGTCACAGTCCAGTGACTTCTGCGCCGGTCCCAAGCCCGGGTAAATAGAGAGGGTTGTGTCAGGAAGGGCATCCGGCGTAAAACGTTGCCAAATTTAATCATGTGAATTGTCAGTACTCCGAATTTGAGGATGGAGAAGATAGGGATAGGTGGAGAGTGATGATTCGCTGTGGCGACCCCTGAAGGGAAAAGCCCAAAGAAGAAGAAGGTGCTGTTTGAGGTGTAAAAAAAAAAAAGACAAAAAACGTGTGAACAGTCGCTTCCACAGTACCATTTCTTATATGATTGTGTTAAATGATTCGTCTGTCCTGGATTGGCTGTGCTGATGAATCACTGAGCTCAGCCTGAAGGAGGGAAATGGCACTGAAGAGACATGTGCGCTCTGGTTAAATATTTGCTTTCCTCTCTAAACTCCTCTGGATTTTTCCCTCCATTCCCCCGGCGTGTCTCATAGGAACATCAGTGTCTCTGCAGTCGACAAGAAAATCATCATTATTGCACTATTATTATTCATTAAAATGAGCAAAAATGAATATACACAATGAATAACATGTGCAATGAGTTTAAACACACTGGCAAGATGAAAAGATTTATTTTAAAAAAAGTGCATTTTGTTCTCCAAAACCTTTTTTTTTATTATTATTATTATTGGCACCCCTATAATTAATACAGGGTGTATGTCATTTAAATCCAGTTTAAATTGCAGGAACGCATTCTTGTCCTTCACGTATATCTATAAAGAGCCAAAATCATTAGTATTCAGTGCCACGCTTCTCCAGGGTTCGCTCATATTCATTAAATCAAAAGGCTTGAAAAGCCCTGACCTTGTGACAGAGCTGTGTGAACAGCTTGCTGAGAGTCTTAATTACTGCCATTGAGATGCTAGTCTTAACAGCTCTGTTTATTTTCCTGCCAGAGGAGGATTAAAAGCTCAGACAGACGTGTACTGTATATAGTCCTGTGGAAAAGTCTTAGGCGTCGTACATGTTTTGTCTTACATGCCTATTTTGTACGTACTGCAGATAGATTTCAATTTAGTGTCACACAGAAATGTGTATTTTAACATTCGAGTAATGGCCATATTAATACGGTGGCCTATAAGTAGAAAAATGCAAAGGCAAAAATCAGAAAACACAACAACAACAACAACAACAACAACAACAACCCATTGAACACCACATGCTCGCTGCTGATTGCACTTTTTAGTCAGTAATCTAGTTATCCTAGCGAAAACAATTTAATGCAAAGCTACTTACAAGTAAGGAGCAGTCTTTCTTCTGAGTAACTTCCTTAAAGGAAGGAGGCTTTTTAGTGATTGTATACTCACATAATCATATGATTGACAAATTAGGCAGTCGTGACCTAATGGTCTGAGAGTCGGACTTGTAACCTGAAGGTGAACCTGAAGGTGGTGGGTTCGAGTCTCGNACCACTGAGGTGAGACCCTTGAGCAAGGCACCGATCCCCCAACTGCTCCCCAGGCGCCGCAGCTAAAATGGCTGCTCTGTGTGTGTGTGTGTGTGTGTGTGTGTGTGTATCTGACTCAGACTTGACTTGGGCTTGGGTTTGAGCTTTGGACTTGTCTCTGTCTTAGGCTTTGGTCTCGCTAAAAATATCATCTTGGTAGCAACTGATAGTTTGTAAAAAATAATGTTTGTGTTGTTTTTACTTTTCACATACACAAAGATTGACAAGAAGTAAATCGTTCTAGAAAACAGCCTAATCATTGGCGCAATGCTCAAATGAAGCGAACTAAGATAAGATAAGATAAGATAAGATGAGATAATCCTTTATTCATCCCCAATGGGGAAATCTGCACTGTTACAGCAGCAGATATAAAGATATAAAAATATATATGTAAGTATAAAAAATATAAAAGAGACACACCAAGAATGCACAAAAACACAAACACACAACTGTATTAAAGTGACACAACTGTATTAAAGTGACACAAGCTTCGATCTGATGGTTTTAAGACCCCTTAAGACTCAGTCTTGACTCTATCTTGGCTAGTCTTGGTCTTGTCTTGGGCTTGACAATGACGGTCTTGACTACAGCCCTAGACTTTGTTCTGGTGTTTTTGGTTTTTCTGTTGTGTTTTTAGTAAGTTTGTTTGTTTGTGTTTGGAAATTATGGGCATTAAATTATGGGCGTACGAAAACATGAACCAAACTGTTCGAATTTTATACTTTTGTTGTTCTACATTGCTTTAAGTATCGCTTTAATATTTGTCTGTTGTTTGCAGGTTTTTTAAATCGCAGATTATATCTGTTTTATTGACGTGCTGTGATTTGTCTATATTGAAGTACATTTTCACTTTATGAAGTAAGACCTTGGGACTGAACTTGGGTGTTAAGTTTTAGTGCCTCAGTGCCACAGCGAACAGGGCTGTTTAATTAGCGACGAGGTTGCCTAGCAACCGATGAGCTTCATCAAAGCCAGCGTCGTGCATAATGCAATACTTAATTCAGAGCTTTTTCAGGCTTCTTTCTTTTAAACACACTGAGTATGGGCTTTAAACAACCTTTAAACGCTGCTGATTCATCACACAAGTCATTTTACAGTGAATTAAAGTGCGTCGGCTTTAACCTGGTGTTGTTATTATTCTGTCGTTTGCTGGGAAAGGTAGCACACGTTATTCTTTTAAATAATGCGTGTCTGTGAGTGCCTCTTACTCCTTCTGTTGCTCTGAAGACCAACGCCTGCTTACAGCGGAGCAGTTTAAATGTGATTCATGTACCGTAGGTGGATAAAAGCAAATCCCGGAGACCAGGAAACAGTAAGCCAGTAAGTATGTGTTCTTTATTTATACGACACATTTCTAAAATCTACTTACACTGCTTTGCAATAAAAAAACTAAAGTCACATAACAATAACTCAACTATGACGCATTAAAAGACATTAAGCTTCGATTAAAAAACACATTAAATAAGGACATTGTGTGATCTGTGCAGGAGTGGAGGTGACGTTCAGAGTTGTTTAATGATTTAAGTTGCCATATTAATAATAATAATCTCATATCCCTGAGCTCAGAGTGTAGCTAGCTGCCTAACAGCTTTCAGACAGAAACAGGGAAAATGCTACATCCTGATTGGCTAATCTTCAACATAGCAGCTGGTAGCCAATAAAAATGTGATTAAACAATCACATGATGTGTTACTACCACTACTAATACTACTACTATTACTGATACTACTACTA
>CM074963.1:15893711-15906071 GCA_037577455.1 Pangasius macronema | reverse complement strand
AAGCAATATCGCACTCATTATCAACTGAAAGGTTTATTGCTAGTTTTTAACCCTTTCATGCTTATGGACAGCCTATTTAAGGCTTTTTTAAAATATATTTTAGGGAAATATAAGATCCTTCAAATCACTTTGTAAATTAACAGAAACTTTTTAGACTATTTGTCATTTTTTGTCAATCTTTTGTAGTTTTCTGTAGAAAAAAACTAGTTAAAAACTAGTTTTTTGTTTTTGTTTGTTTTTTTTGGGGAAGATGAGTTTGTTTTTTTTTATCTCCATGTGACATGAAACAGGCCTGAAATCTAAACTGTGTAACTTTTGTATGTTCAGAAATTATATTTTCTATAATTCTGGTCTTCAACACGACATATTTTAGAATACTAAAAATGTTGGATATGATTAAAAAATTATTAAAAATAAAAAGATTTTAAGCTTCCTGTTTTAGCTTTTTCTTTTACTCGTTTATCCGTTATGGTGTGTGTGAGTGATGTATGAGTTTTAATTCTATCATGAAATTTTAAGAAAAATCTAAAGAATCTGAATGTAAGTATAAATAATTTATTCATGAAAGGGTTAAATCTCTTTAGCAATAAATAACTTTTTTATTTACCTTACTTTTACAAGTGGCAGGCTACTTTTACATTAATTGTATATTTATCATTTATATTTATTTATTTATTTATTTATTTATTTTGCACTTTAATTTTTTATATATTAGTAGTTACATATATTTAATTACATGTAATTATCTCATTTTAATTGTTTTTTCTCTGTCACTGCTTGCTTGCATTTTTTATTATTCTATTTTTGACATTTTATTTCTTTATTTCTGTTTTTTTTTACTTCACACTGTAAAGCACTTTGAGCTGAATTTGTATAAAATGTATAAAAGGTGCTGAATTTTACTATTATGTACTTTTTATGTATATAATTATTGCTTTTATTTTGCTATTATTAACATGATTACTATTATTATATTACTCTTGTGTGTGTGTGTGTGTGTGTGTGTGTGTGTGAGACAGGCAGGTGAAGATGATGCTTTACTGGACATCAATAAGAAGATGGCGGGAAAGGTGTGTGTTGATTTATTGTAGCTGCCCATAATGAATTACCTTACCTTATACCTAATGCATGTAGGATTCAGGTCGACTCATTGTCCCTGTTCTGCTCTCGCAGGTCGGCCTGAACGTGATGCAGATCTGTCTGCCGAGCCACTGCACGCAGGAGGAGGTGTGTTACTGCAACACAGCAGGACAAACCTGATTTATTTCTTCTGGACTGGTTTTTAGGCCGAGCGTGCACACTGTGATTAAATCAAATTTGGCTCACACCTCTCAGATCCACAGTGGGTTGCTATAGTAACAAACACAGGCGTGCTTACGCTCATTTGGAAAGTTATCAAGGTTACAGTCGTAAAGATTTCCGATTATGTGGATTATGTTTTACATAAGAGTCTAATCCCGGTTATAAATGTGTTTTTGATGGCTAAATGTGATTTCAGTTGAAAGATTTCGCTCTATTTTGTTTTGCTCATGTACGTATGTGTAGTGTGTGTGAGACCAAAAGCCGTATGAACATTTTATAAACACTGATGTTTTGAAGTCATGTTCAAGACACTTTTTTCAAGCATAGTTTGTTTTTTTAATTAATTCAGCATGTCGTAACCAAAGTTGTTGTTAAAAACGGCAACAAAAAAAAATACGAACAACCATATATAGCTATATAGCTCCAGTTCTCTTTGCGGAACAGACAATCTCTACTGCACTCGTTTCTCCATCTAATCCTTCGTCCACAGTTTCTCTCTTTTTTTTTCATGCACAATCATCTGCACAGGCTCCATCTTGACAAATTCACATGATAGACAGCTTTATTTTCATGAGAGATCAGGTTTTTGTGGATCAGACGCACTTCGTCAGGGATCTGTCCCAGTGAAAGTTGGTGTAGTGTGTGAGCATTCCTGCAATTGCACACATAGTGGACACACCCATGTCCACAAAGCAACAGATCGCATGTCGTGTAGTATGTCCAAGTTTTATAAAGTCCTGTCCACTAGACGCTAGAACCATCATGGCCAAAACAAAACAAACAAATGCAACTGACAAATACAGTTTTTTTACGATATTGTAGCCTTTCACTTCTAGTATTGTGTTGTTGTGTAGGTCACAGAGGAGGTGCTGAGGCTGAACGAAGATCCGAATGTTCATGGTGTGTTCCTGTGTCTTCCTCCTTCGCTCCTCTCCCGCAGAGTGCTCAACTCCATCAAACCTGAGAAAGATGTGGACGGGTATTTTAGAACTTGTGTATTGTATCGTATATTAACACTCAAGTCTCCATTTTATCATCTCCACCTTCCGTGTAGATGTATGATTACTGGGCCTCAACTAAAAATGTACACAACTTTCACTGATCTTCTCATACTCACATGCAGATGTTGATAAATGCCAGATAGCCGTTAATTTTGAAGTGTTTTCCCGGCACACGTCATTTATATTTAGCCACACCTACAAAACTCCATAAAAGGCAAAGCTCACAGGGACCTGAAAACTACAAAATGACAACTAAAAGGTTAAAAGAGCGCCTCCTAAGCGCCTCCTAATGTGTTCAGAGTTTCACAAAGTGTTCATTAAATTGTGCGTAATCAAAATAAATAAGTGATTTAGCCATGACATTGTAGCCCATATGTGAAAATGTAAATATTTAATTTTACGTAGATTTTACGTTTTACGATTACGCGTAAAGTTACACCAACTCCGGAGTGAAACTTGGGATATGAACGCTCCGTCAAACAACTTACGAACAAATTCGTTCATATTCAGCTTGATAAATGATGCCACCTGACTGTAGCCCATCTGTTGTGCTGCATAAAGTATTGGCCCCCTTTAGTCCAGCCATCAGTGCCAAGAGAGCACTATAGGACAACTGCTGTAACTGAACCACTTGTACCTGCACACCACACACACACACACACACACACACACACACACACACACACACACACACACACACAAACACAGTTCTGACAATAAACCACCATGTAATTAATATTTGCTCAGTGATATTGGGGATCGAGACACTCAGTAATTGCACTCATATGAAATATAGTAGATATGGAAAGCCTAGTAAAGTAAATGTGTGTGTGTGTGTGTGTGTGTGTGTGTGTGTGTGTGTGTGTGTTTCAGGGTCTCGGACCTGAATGTGGGCCGTCTGGTGTCAGGAGCTCTGTCTGAAGGCTTTCTCTCACCTGTAATAGGAGCAGTGCTGGAGTTGCTGGCCAGACACGGTGAGTGTGTGGTTTTTATCTCTCTCTCTCTCTCTCTTTCTCTCTCTCTCTCTCTCTCTCTCTCGCTCTCTTTCTCTCTCTCTTTCTCACTCACTCACTCACTCACTCACTCACTCACTCACACACTTACACTTGTATTATGTTTATAGCTTGACTGTTATGAAGTTTCTGAACCTGTACAGAGTTTCTGCAGTCTTTGGAATAAAGCCTTGGAAATTTGGAGTTTATTTATATTAAAATGATGAAATATGTATTTAGTCTGTGGAGCATGATATGGAATTTTTAAGAACTCCAACATTATTTGCCAATGAATGAATGAATAAGTTTAGAGCAGCGTTACTCACTACTGCTCCTGCAGTACCACTGTTCTGCTCATTTTACCTTTTTTACCTCCTTTAATTTATCCAGTTTAAGCTATTTTAGCCTTGTCCATTAGCTCATTAGTGGAATCATGTGATCTGGGAACCAAAATGTCCAGGGCGTGACCAGGACTCAGAAATATTAGGTTTGAGGACAAATGTGCTGGACAGAAGCCCAGGAATTGGCCACGCCCCCTAGCGTGTGTGGAAAAGAAAGTGTCTTAGCTTCATGATGTAGCTATGACTGTTGATGAATGAGTGCGATTCTCCTTTTCTTGCTCATTTCAGGGCTTTAAACGTGACCTAGACATGACACTCCTCGAGTAGCTGACATCATCATTTCAGAGTCGGTGCTTTGAGTAGTAGTAGTAGTAGTAGAAGACACACGGTGCTTCATCATGGTTCTAGGAAGTGAAAGAAGTCCTCACTGTAAGCTGAAGAGCCCATAGTGAATATGTGAATATGCCCACGTGTACAGATGCCCCTCTGGCTGGGAAGAAGGCGGTGCTGGTGGGACTGGACGGGCCGCTGAACGTGATCCTCCAGCATCTGCTGCAGAACGAGGGTGTGGAGGTGCAGACGAGCCACTGGAGCTCAGACAGGCTGCAGAAGCAGGTAGTGTGTGATGATTAGATACGTGGTGATTAGATATGTGATGATCAGAAACATGATTAGATACATGATTAAATATATGATTAGATACATGACGATTAGCTACGTGATTAGATACATGATGATTAGATACATGACTATTAGCTACGTGATTAGATACATGATGATTAGCTACGTGATTAGATACATGACGATTAGCTACATGATTAGATACATGACTATTAGCTACGTGATTAGATACATGACGATTAGCTACATGATTAGATACATGACTATTAGCTACGTGATTAGATACATGACGATTAGCTACATGATTAGATACATGATGATTAGCTACAGGACGATTAGCTACATGATTAGATACATGATGATTAGCTACAGGACGATTAGCTACATGATTAGATACATGATGATTAGCTACAGGACGATTAGCTACGTGATTAGATACATGATGATTAGCTACGTGATTAGATACATATTCAGATGCGTGATTAGATTTATGATGATTAGATACAGAATGATTAGCTACGTGATTAGATACATGATTAGATACATGATGATTAGCTACATGATTAGATACATGATGATTAGATACATGATGATTAGCTACATGATTAGATACATGATGATTAGCTACGTGATTAGATACATATTCAGATGCGTGATTAGATACATGATTAGATACATGATGATTAGATATGTGATTAGACACATGATTAGCTACGTGATTAGATACATGACGATTAGCTAAGTGATTAGATACATGATTAGATACATATTCAGATGCGTTTTTAGATACATGATGAGATACATGACGATTAGATATGTGATTAGACATATGATTAGCTACATGATGAGATACATGACGATTAGATATGTGATTAGACACATGATTAGCTACATGATGAGTTACATGATTAGGCACTGGTCAGTTTATAAAGTTATTAGACCAAGTAAATGCCTGTTTATTTCAGTTAGTGGTGTGTGACCGGTGGTAAACCTGCTCTGCTAAAGCTTCACATTAACCTTAGCGGCAAAATATTTTGGACAGAGCTGAGCGTTAAAAACGAGAAGTTCAATCGTAGTTCTCTCCAGTTCACCCTGAGAGGGAGGGACCTGTTAGCTCTACGCAATTTTAATGAAAAATAACTATTTTTGTTGCAAAATTAATCTGTGAATTTTGAGTAACATCTTACTCATGAAGCTGCTCACTGCTACTCTACCAGGCTGGGGTGTGTGTGTGTGTGTGTGTGTGTGTGTGTGTGTGTGTGTGTGTGTGTGTGTGTGTGCCAGCAGAGGGCAGTGTAGCTTCATCTGGCTCATTCATCGATAAATCGATTAGTTACTCTGATGAGTGAAGGAGATGCTGGTCTGATATTCCTCTAATATTCCTTCCTCTTCATTTCTTCATTTCTGAAATTTAGAAGAAGAAATAAAACAGTTTAGTTGGTAAATCTGTAGATGAAAATGCAAAACATCGATCCTGTGAATCATAGAAAACCTGAACGGCTTGTTTTCTGGTCATAAATTTCAGTGAGATCCTGAAAAAGTGCAGAAGGTAGAAGTGCGGAAATCTCTCACTTTACAGATCCAGTAAAAAGTAATTCTGTCGCTGCCACTGGCATTGAGTTCCACTCGTTTTTTTCTCCGGAGTGAATTCACACTGTTTTATTTCCTTTCACTCCGCAGGTGAAGCAGGCTGATGTGGTTGTGGTGATGGGAGCCGATCACACGACACTCCCAGACACCTGCTTCAGACCTGGAGTGACTCCCATTAACTGTGGCCCTGCAGTAACGCCAGGTGTGGGCTCTTCTCACGCACCTCACACGCCTTCTCACATTCTCTCACTCGCCACCTTTTTTCTCACTTTTTCCCCTCATGCTCTTCTCATTTTGTCATACACTCTTCTCACTCTCATAACATATTTCTCACTCTTTTCTGTCACACACTTTTCACTCTCTTGTTACACTCCTCTCACTCTCCTCTCACACTCCTCTCACTCTCCTCTCACACTCTTCGCACACTCTCATCACATCTTTCTCCCTCTCTTTTCACTCTCCTTCTAACCCTATTGTCACACTTTTCTCACACTCATGCTACTCTTGTCACATCTTTCTCACTCTTTTCTCACATACTTTTCACTCTCTTGTTACACTCCTCTCACTCTCCTCTCACACTCTTTACACACTCTCATCACATCTTTCTCCCTCTTTTGTCACTCTCTTTTCACTCTCCTCTAACCCTGTTGTCACACTCTTCTCACACTCTTCTCACATCTATCTCACTCTTTTCCACATACTTTTCACTCTCTTGTTACACTCCTCTCACTCTCTTCTCACTCTCTTCGCACACTCTCTTCACATCTTTCTCCCTCTCTTGTCACTTTCTTTTCACTCTCCTCTAACCCTATTGTCTCACTCTTCTCACACTCATGCCACTCTTGTCACATCTTTCTCACTCTTTTCCCACACACTTTTCACTCTCTTGTTACACTCCTCTCACTCTCCTCTCACTATCTTCTCACAGTCCTCTCACACTCCTCTCACTCTCCTCTCACACTCTTCTCACTCTTCACACACTCTCATCACATCTTTCTCCCTCTCTTGTCACTCTCTTTTCACTCTCCTCTAACCCTGTTGTCACACTCTTCTCTCACTCTTCTCACACACATGCCACTCTTGTCACATCCTTCTCACTCTTTTCCCCACATGCCTTTCACTCTCTTGTTACACTCTTTTCATTCTACTCTAACTCTCTTGTCGCACTCTTCTCACACCTCTCTCACACTCATTTCATTCTAACACACTTTCACCCTCTTTTCCAGTCCTTATCATACTCTTATCACCTTCTTGTCACACATTTCTCACTCTCGTCACTCTGGTCACTCTCTTCTGTTTTCTCGCACTCTTCTCACTTTTCCTCATGCTCTCACTCTCTTCTCACTCTCGTCACACACATGTGCTCTTCCCACTTTTTCCTCCCGCACTCTTCTCATGCTTTGGGATTGTGTGTGTGTGTGTGTGTGTGTGTATTGTGTATGTGTGTTTCTTTATTGTAATTTAAAACTAATCCTATAGTGTTTCTGTATCATGTCAGAACTGTTCTCTGCTGTATCTCGCAGCGTTCTCAGCTCATGCGCAGAACCTGGAGGCCGAATCCTGGCCGGATGTTGGATCCATAAGTGCAGCTCTCAGGATGCAGGTCAGACGCCACCTGCTGGTTTCCGCTGTCATTACAGCTTCCAGAGAAATTTAAAATGTCTGTAGCGATGCTTTGATATTGGCTTTTACAAGATGATGGAAGGAACTGTATCAGATGAGAAGACAACTGCTGGACCTTATAGCAATGTTTATACCACCTACACAATCAGTCAGCTGTTACAATATTAAATCTGACAGACTTTCAGTAATACATGTCCAGTGTCTAACTGTCCAGGGTTTGGCTTGAGTCTTTAGTGTTTTGTTTTTTCTTCTTTTTTTAACGTTTCCTCTAACAGAACGTGGTGCGAAGCAGCAGGAGGTGGGTGGAAGGACAGCAGTATCAGCCTTGGACGCTCCGCCCCCTGAAGCTCCAGCCTCTGTCTCCTGTGCCCAGGTAGGAGCGCAGTAAAGCCCCTCAGCCTCAGCTCATTCCCATGATCCTCTGTTCATCTCACCGCCTCCTCTAATCCCTGCATCGTAAATCATACAGTGTTATTTGACTGCGCACTCAAAAACAAGAGGCCAAGCAAAACGAGATTTTACACCTTTTTCAGCAAAATGACAAGCTGCGTGTTTGGTTTTTTTTTGTGTTGTTGTAATATTAAATTCATAAGAGAAATATCCTGCAGCTGCTATTACACAAGTTGATTCTTTTCCTATAACAGTGTGATGCCAAGTGTTTTATTCCTTGCTTGTTAAATGCAAAATTACTGAACGTTTAAATATAGTCAATAATAACAAGATGAACAATGTGACAATTAAGATGATTTTTAATTTCAACCCATTTTTATGGAAAAATGTCATGAAAACAATCACCATCAAGACGTTTTTGACTCAAACACCTCCATATGATCATCAGCTTGTCTTTTCATTCTAAAGTGCAGCATTTTTACTTTTTGGTGTTTGTCTGGTTATATGGTGTTACAAGTAGGATAAGAAGGTATGCATAACCAATCAGAAATAAACAGTGCTCTTGACCCAGGCTCCAAGTTCAGTTAGTTCCTGTTGGTATTGGTCTTGAGTAGGTACCATCCCAAAACCATCCAGCTAGATACCAAGGTCCTGGACTGCTATCTAATGGAAAAATGAGAGTTTCAGGTTTCTGGTGCCCAAAGTTCTGCTGTTTGTGCAGTAAAACAAGTGAAGTGAAGTGACTTTGTGGCCAAGTGAAGTGACCCATACTCGGAATTTGTGCTCTGCATTTAACCCATCCAAGTGCACACACACAGTAGTGAACACACACACANCCGGAGCAGTGGGCAGCCATTTTAGCTGCGGCGCCCGGGGAGCAGTTGAGGGATCGGTGCCTTGCTCAAGGGTCTCAATATTAATCTCTATATGTCTCAGTATTAATGAGTCTGTCTTTTTTGTTGTGTCCACAGTGACATAGAGATCTCCCGAGCTCAGACTCCGAAGCCCGTAGTGCAGCTGGCGGAGGAAATCGGCCTGTTGCCGGAGGAGCTGGAGGCGTACGGCCGCTCCAAAGCCAAGGTTCAGCTCTCAGTACTCAAACGCCTGCAGCAGCAACCTAACGGCAAATACGTCCTCGTGGCCGGGTGAGGCTTGCTTTTATCTCCCATAGACAGCTCTCTGGTCTTCATGTTGGTTTATCCTTTCTAAAAACAAATGCAGTCTTTCCAGGTGAAACTCAGGGCTCAAACCAAGAGTAGACATTTAGAGCTATTAATTGTTTAAATAAAATCTAACAGAGTGCACCTGGGCAACAAGACGCACCTCTCAGTCATATGTTCCAATATTTTTGATAGTTTGAAAAATGGGTGAAATGGGTTCTAAGTTGTTTAACACATCTAGATGTAAATATCAGGAATTGAAAGCTGAAATTCTGATCTGTCATCTCGTGTTCATCTTCATCTCGAACCCAAACGTCTTTTTCAAAAAAAAAAACAAAACAAGAATTGGCCTTGCTGTTCCAATACTTTCGGAGGAGATTGTGTAATATTAACAAACAACTAAATAAACATTAACATTATTTTATTGATATTATTTGGATCATTTTAGAGACATACAGACCAATGTGGAATGTATCTAGATGGGGTGAGAGAGAGAGAGAGAGAGAGAGAGAGAGGGATTTGAGGGCTTTTTATCTGCTGCTGATACCAAGGGATCCCAAATGCCTCTCTATTATCTGTGTGTGTGTGTGTGTGTGTGTGTGTGTGTGTGTGTGTGTGTGTGTGTGTGTTGGTCCTGCCGCAGGGGCCTGTGGGTGCTTTCACGTGTTTGGGGAATGTGCAGACCCTCTTTATCAGCCCACTTGTTCCTCCTGCAGCTCTTTGTTGTTCCTGCAGACCCTCTGAAGCCCTCAGTCAGGACATTTTTTTCTGCACAGCTCTGATTTTACACATAAGAGGCTGCGAGAGTAGAGGGCAAGAAAAAGAGCAGAGGCCTGTCTGTATACAGTATGGTCTCTGCTGTCATTAGCTGTGCATTAGCTGTCCATTAGAGGTGCATTAGAGGTGCATTATGGCGCAGTGTAATTAGTGATCTGAATCCAAAAATCTGAGTAACCTGCTTGACTTATTCTGCTTCTCCTCACATAAGCATTCCTGTGTTGTAGTTTCTCTGGAGGTTGTAGGGTGACGAATTGTCATTTTCAAAATAAAATAAACAGACGTGTAGTAGCATTTGACACGAAAGTGCATGTATTGCTGTCGCTTGTCTTCTTCACAGGGTGAAATACTAAGCATGAGACGTACAGCTGGTTTTAATGGCAGAGGATGACCCAAACTAGACCAGGGGTGCCAATATTTTATTCTTGTTGAAAAGATAGACTGTCAGGCAATGTTAAGTACAACAGAAACACAATATATTCTGTGGCTCAATCTCAAATAGTGTTCTGTCAGACAGTAGTGCGCTACGATTGTTCTATAGCATATAGAGAGTTATGCCAGGATTTACACTGGGAAAGTTATGGGTATTCAGAGACAGGTTCCGCGGCTGCGTAAGATGATTTCCTGTGTGCGTCATTTAGATTTCCTAAATAACCTGTGCGTGGTTCACTTTTCCACAGGTTGCCTCGAGTAGAAGCTTCTGAGCTGGGGTTTTTCAATTATTTTTCAATAAAGTTATGTAAATGCTTTTGCTAATTTGATGATTTTAAATAAAATGCACCCACGGTGAGAAAGATAAGCTGACCAAACACTCATCTGCAACACTTACAGCTCACTTTAAGGATAATGGCCTTAGATGGCATTCCACTCAAAGTTATTTAGTGTATATTTACAGCCGTATCATAAATTTTAATGTGACATGTTGTGGTTAAGTCAAACTGTCAGTGAGTGAAGCTGGACTTAATACTGCTTCTCTCTCCAGCTGATATCACACAAGAAACATGTGCTCAAGCTGAAGGTCAGAACCGCATGTAACTGAGACACACGTGTGTTTCAGGCAAAGTCCACCCAGTGTGTATAATGTGCATAACTTCTGAAAAGTCCAATGTGCACATTTTCTGTGTTAAATCCTCACTGGCCCATAGTGATTATAAAAATCAATAAATCAATAAAAATAAATCTGAAACGTGAAATTTTATTATTAAATGTGTCATGTGGCTTCATAAACCTGTCAGAAAAAATTTACTGTCTGACATCATCAGGACATCTGTGATTTGACCAATCAGTGATCTGTTTTTTTGTGGTCTGTGTGTGTGTGTGTGTGTGTGTGTGTGTGTGTGTGTAGCATCACTCCGACTCCTCTTGGTGAAGGGAAGAGCACAGTGACGATTGGCCTGGTGCAGGCTCTCTCGGCTCATCTCAAACTCAACTCCTTCGCCTGCCTCAGACAGCCGTCTCAGGGTCCTACATTCGGAGTTAAAGGTGAGCGTGTGTGTGTGTGTGTGTGTGTGTGTGTGTGTGTGTTACGCTCAAGCTGTCTTTGTAATTATATATCTGTATAACTATCCATGAGTATAATTCTCTTTTCTAGGTGGAGCAGCAGGTGGAGGATACGCTCAGGTCATCCCTATGGAGGAGGTGAGAAATCTCATGCGTGGAGTTTCTGTGAACTATGTAGAGCTTTCTCTCACACACACACACACACACACACACACACACACACACACACACACACACACACACACACACGCCTAATCACACCAAACACAATGTGACTAAATGTCAAAAACGTGCAATACTCAAAAATTATTTTGCATCACCAACCTTACGACATAATCGTAAAATGGACTCCACAAGCAGCATTCAACTGTAATCTATAAATACAACAGATAAATTGCGAATAACTATAAGTAACAACGAAATTATGCAAAGCCGCGACCTGCCATTTAATTTTACCCCCGAAGCCGGTTTTAGCAGTTTTGTTTGCCTTAATAACCTTTAACACTGCTAGTCCTAGCTGTAAGACAAATGATATACAGTATATATTTTAACGATGGGATAATGAACAGATAATGAACAGATAATGAACAGATAACGTGTTCTAAACAGATACAAACACAGCTATTAATGTTTTTTTTCCCCCAGGAAAGCTTGCGAGAAAGGGTCTCATCTGATTGCACTGGGAAAAAGTCTCACCAGTGGAAGGTTTTTAATTCCATGCAAGGGAGCATGCTGTATATGAAACTCGTGGATGTGAGGGAGTGGTCAGATATCAAACCCGTAGGCACGAGGCACTGGTCAGATATCAAACCCGTAGGCACGAGGCACTGGTCAGATATCAAACCCGTAGACATGAGGCACTGGTCAGATATCAAACCCGTAGGCACGAGGCACTGGTCAGATATCAAACCCGTAGACATGAGGCACTGGTCAGATATCAAACCCATAGACATGAGGCACTGGTCAGATATCAAACCTGTAGACATGAGGCACTGGTCAGATATCAAACCCGTAGACATGAGGCACTGGTCAGATATCAAACCCGTAGACATGAGGCACTGGT
>CM074963.1:15837842-15847847 GCA_037577455.1 Pangasius macronema | reverse complement strand
AGGTACTATGAAAAGGTTCCCGTGGTGCGAAAGGCCCTTATGATAGAAACCGGAGTGCCCGTATATACGCCGGTTTACGGTAACTACGCTACGGATATTAATTTGTTCAGATGTGCTGTACAATCGCGGCCACTACAGTATGGAACTGCTGTGGATTCTGGGTAGGGTGAGAACGTCGAACAGTAGATTCACTGCTGTTTTTTTTTTACGAGTTCACGTGTGCCAAATGAAACGAGGCTGCGGCCCGGATCTGGCGCACGGGCCTTGTGTTTGACACATATGTTAACACGAGGAAGAGACAGCTATCCTACACAAAGCCTAAAACAGGATACGAGGAGGACAAGTGAGTGGCAGAGAGAAGAGCTGAGGAGCTTCGAGTCCAGCTTCTTTCTGGACTAAAAACATTTTACAGATGTGTGTCGAGTTGTTTTCTGCTTAGGTCAGTCATCATTTCAAACAGGAGAACACAGTTCCAGCCACAAAGCTCATCAGGATAGCACACACACACACACACACACACACACACCCACACACTCACACACACTAAGACACACAGAGAGTGCAAACACCCAAATACAAATAAGGACCTCATGTCACACTTCTTTGTGGTGTCATAAAGATGGATGCTGTTTAACCTCTGTTTAACTGTTAAACAGCTCTTTCACTCACACACACACCCACACAGACACACACACACACACACACACACACACACATATGTCCATGCAGTCAATCTCTCGTTCCTCTTGTCAAGCAGTTGTCAGAAACCGATGGTGTAAGATGGAACTGAGTGTGGCACCTGTGTGAGGGTGTGTGTGTGTGTGTGTGTGTGTGTGTGTGTGTGTGTGTGTGTGTGTGTGTGTGTGTGTTTGTGTAGGGGGGATGTCTGCCAGTTTTGACCCTCTAGGGACATTTGGCTTGTCTTCACGAAGCAGTCTGCCTTTAAAAAAAGAAAAAGGAACTAAGACATAAAATGGAAAAAAAAGGTGGTCATGTCAAAATGTATGCTACAGCGTCAACACACACCACACACACATCATCAAGGCACAGGCCAAAGAGAAAAAAATGGGTTTTTAAATGAGACTTAAATGTACAGAGTGGTTCTTAGTAATGTGTGCGTGTGTGTGTGTGCGTGTGTGTGTGTGTGTGTGCGTGTGTGTGTGTGTGTGTGTGTGTATCTGGGTGGTCAGAGATGTAAAACAGAGCAGATCTTGAACATGAAGAAGTCGCACAGTCGGAGTCGCTCTGTCTCTGTGTAAACGTTGTGAAATGTGAAAATTCTCCATCTGGACACAATACGAGTTATTAATGACTTAACGCGGTGGAATTTAATCTCCTGACATGTCCTGACTTACGCTGCTTTCACACTTGGAGATTTTAACAGGAAGATCGCTGACTAGCCTAGCTTGCTCTGTAGATTAGATTTATTATTCTCAGTAATGCAGATTAAAGGAAAGATTAGTAACGAGGAGGTCTTTTGTCTTTTTTTTTTTAACTTTGGAGGCTACTCGCTAAAATTTTTTTACCAGGACTCTGTTGTCCATGTTTGTTTTTCTCACCTGCCCTGACATGAGTGGTCAGGACCTCTGGGAAGTAAACTGTCACCAAAACTATAACATTCATTTGTGCTGATTTGTGCCGCAAAAACGAACGTTTGTGCTGCGTTTGGCGTTCGAGATATTAAACGATATTTTTTTGGCTGTGTGACGTCACTCTCCACGCCATGTCGTTTAAATCACCCCAAACATCTTGCCATTCGTTTGTGCCGGTTTGTGCTGTTTTGTGCAGCTAAAATGATCAGTGTATGTTTTTCCCTGACTTGGAAATAACACGTATTATTCGGGGGAGGTGACGTCACTCTCCACCCCATGTCCTTTAAATCACCCAAAACAGGTGGGGTTCGTTTGTGCTGGTTTGTGCTGGTTTGTGCTGTTAACAGAAACGTGGTTACAAGGATTTTTTCTCAAATATAACAATTACATATATAAATATAACAAATATTACATCATTCTCTACTCCATGTCGTCCAAATCGCTCCAAGCTGCCGCTGTTCGTTTGTGTTCGATTTGTTCTGGTTTGCTCCATTAAAACAAACTTAACTTTATGTTTAACGTTTTCGGGAGCGCTGACGTCACTCTCCATTCCACGTCGTCTAAATCGCTAGTAACGGGGGACGTTCGTTTGTGCTCGATTTGTGCTGTTTTGTGCCGTAGAAAGAAACACCAAACTCGTTCCCATGTTTAGACATTAGCTACGTTTAGACTTCACGCGGCGCTGCGCAGGCCGATCGGCGTCTACACCAAAGCTGCACCTTCGTTAAAACATCTCTTCTTTTGGCAATAAAAAGTCATATAGATTGTTAGAGGACATGAGGAGAACATGTGATGACGGCTGACTTTGTGCGGTTTCTAAATGGCCAAATTTAAAACCTGCTTAAGCAAAAAAGCAAACCAGTTCTCAACTACCTGCTTATGAAAGTTTTTAATGAAATATTTATATGCAAATTTAAAACAAATTACACTTTAATCTTCTCGAGCAAACGTTTGTTACAACGCAGTCACTCGACTTCCTTAGTAGCGTACCATTTGTTTTGAATCAAATTAAAAACACTGGGATAAGAAATGATAATAAATACTCGGTACTTTGGTGTAGACGCCGATCGGCCTGCGCAGCGCCGCGTGAAGCTAAACATAGCTAATGTCTAAACATGGGAACGAGTTATGTTGTTTCTGTCTACGGCACAAAACAGCACAAATCGAGCACAAACGAATGCCCCGGTTAGAAGCGATTTAGACGACGTGGGATGGAGAGTGATGTCAGCGCTCCCGAAAACGTTAAACATAAAGTTAAGTATGTTTTAATGGAGCAAACCGGAACAAATCGAACACAAACGAACAGCGGCAGCTTGGAGCGATTTGGACGACGTGGAGTAGAGAATGATGTAATATTTGTTATATTTATATATGTAATTGTTATATTTAAGAACAAATCCTTGTAACCACGTTTCTGTTAACAGCACAAACCGGCACAAACCAGCACAAACGAACCCCACCTGTTTTGGGTGATTTAAAGGACATGGGGTGGAGAGTGACGTCACCTCCCCCGAATAATACGTGTTATTTCCAAGTCAGGGAAAAACATACACTGATCATTTTAGCTGCACAAAACAACACAAACGAACGCCACCATGTTTGGGATGATTTAAACGACATTGGGGTGGAGAGTGACGTCACTGCTCCCAAAAGTCTTCTTGTTATATCTCAGGAAGGAAAGTGATTACAGGGTTTGTTTTAATGGCACAAACCGGCACAAATCGAGCACAAACGAACGGCACCAGTTTGATACGATTTGGTGTATCAGATGTATTTTGGTGTTTAATATCTTCAACGTCAAAACCAGCACAAACGTTCGTTTTTGCGGCACAAATCAGCACAAACGAATGGTACAGTTTTGGTGACAGTTTATTTATATGGGGTGCCAACTTCAGGATGTAAAATCAGTTGACCTCACTCTGTGCTTTTCTGAATTTGGAAGCTCCACTGTGACCACTTTTAAAAGTGACCAGTTTCTGTTCACCTTGTAGCCTCATGGGTTCGGTACAGCGCTTGAAACACGAGAACTCTAGCTGTGTCTTATGCTGTGTTCGAAAATAGGACCTATTAAAAAAAAACAAAGAAAATGCTTAACTTAAAGCCACCTTTAACTAGGAATTCCTATACAGAAAGTCAGGAAGGTCTCCTCACCCTCGAGTTCAGCAAGTGACACCAAATCAACATGGCTGCTTACACCATGATCAGTAAACAAAGTATCACCTCTGACCTTTACATGAGTTACTGTATACTGTATATACAAGTGTTTAGATCAGTTAACATACAGACATAGTCACTTGTTAAACCTATAACACTGATTCAGTAGCACAGTCTTAGCTTGCTAGAATGTTGAGACGAACATGGAGGCATCCCTGTTTTTTTTTCCCGCTTTGTAGCTTGAATCCACAGAAGTCGAAAAGCATTTCCGAGTTCTGACGTCCCAGTAACGAGTCAAGTCGAACACAGCATGAACCTGCGCCCTAGTCACTATCTAGTGCACTGTTTTTGGCGTCAGCCATTTTGTAGTCGTGTCAGAAAACATATCCTGTGCACTCTTTTAACGCATTATGACAGTGTACAAACTATACGCTCTAGCAGCCTCAAAACACCATGTCTGAGAAATACAGCGAAATAAGAAAGCTATGCATCTTCTGACTTCCTCTCAGACTTCTTCCAGATGTGAGGAGCAGATTAATCGTACTGTGAACTCATTTACAAAGTCACACGTTTGGTTTAGCTCGGTTACTTTCTGAAAAGAATGCTGCTGCTAATCTGGCTTGAAGTGTGTGTAATAGGTTGCTCCAATTAGAATATTAAGCCAAGCCCATTAGGACAGTTCTCTGAGGTTCATTTTTTATAGTTATACAGCCATTTTAAATATTTTAACCATCTAATAATGAAACTTTTACAGAGTCCACTGACTGTGTCTTCCATCAACAGAGCAGACTTTAAAGGCTTAACATCTAGCGCTTACTGAGGGGGTTCTCAGCTCGTCGTGTTTAGGATGGAGGTCTCATTGGTGGTGGGGGTGGATGGACGGTGTGAGAGTGACTGGGAGCGTCGGCCCCCATGAGGCTCTGGAATTCCACACAGGATGTTTGGAATTTGGGCAACGAAAGTCATGGGATGAGGGCCTTGGGGTCAGGAGCCAGGTGGAGTCAAACAGACACCTGCTGGCCCGCTGTCAGAGCTGCAAAGTGTGTGCATGTGCGTGTGTGCTTATGTGTGTGTGTGTGTGTGTGTGAGGTGTTACTTCTCCTATAAACTAATTAATTCTGTTAATGTCCCTGCATTTGCTCACATTTCTTTTTTCCAGAAGTGCCCTCTGAATTCAATTAAATTGTGAAGCATCAGATTTCCGCTGCTTAATGTGTTGAATATGATCTCTCTCTTCTTCTTATTGTTCGTGCTTACAGTCTACATTATAGGGACTCACTACTAAAATATCAGTTCGGCCAAAGTTGAAATATAAGCAGTCTTTTGTTGCCTGAAAAGTCTTTAACGAGATGTACACTATGTGTTGTCCCTATTCTCTTTAACTTCCTCCATCAAATTTCGCCTTCTTTCCTATTGTCTCATACACGCTGAGTGAGTTAGTAGTAAAAGGACCAGACAGTGATGGAAACCCTCCTTGTGTAAAGGGCAGACTGACGACAGAAAGCAGGAAAGCCCTTGTTAAAATGCTCAGCGGCTCCTTGATAATGGGATCCTCTTAAGAGGCATCATTCTTCTGGAGCCCAACCTGATCCATTAGTCTGATTAGCCATTTAAAGTAAGTGTGTGTGTGTTTGTTTGTGTGATTGTGGTAATGTCAGTGCAGGCCACCATGCCAGGATGTGGGTAAAGTGCATCATCTGGCAGAAACTTGAGAAAGCTAATGCCGATTCAACAAATGTAGCTAAAGCAGATAAAATTATAAATTATATATATCAATATATTCCTTGACTACTCACTTGACACTGTAGTACCTTTTCTTGTAGTTCTGTAATGTCTCAAAACCTTCTAAAGAGAAACGACAGATCTCTGGACGTTACTTCATGTCACTGACATGCCAAATAACATCCTCGACAGGTACAACCGGTAATTTTAAAACACAAAAAGTCCACTCTAAAAGTCCACGTTTTCCCACTGATTCGCGTCTGCAGTGAATCAGAAACTTTGAACCTCAATGTCCTCTGGTGGCTCCTCCTTCTTCCCTTAGAGCCAAGTTCAAAACATATTTATCGTCCATAATTACATCTCGTTTTTTCACAAATTCCCCCTCTCAGTGTTCTGAGCACTGCCTTCATGTCATTTTCTTCCTGCATTAAGCCTGTTATTGGTGTGTTATCCGACTGTGTTCACCTGTTCTGTGTTGTTCAGTCTATCTGTTTATACCCTGCCTGATTGTTCGTTTATATTCATAAGTACAAGCCTTGTTTTCTAGACTCTGTTCTGTGTGTACTATGTCCGGGTTTGACCTTTGCTTGTTTTTGACTGCGATTGTGGATAATTATAATGTTGATGTCTGTCTATCTGTGTTTTGACTGTCTCCATGGATACAGACTCTGATTCTTGGATTCACTCGAATAACGCACACTTTGAGTTTTTTGCAGTTCCTCATCTAACCACATTTTAGTGCACTACTGAAGGACAATGTCATAGTGTGTAATAGGTTTGTGTGTGTGTGTGTTTGTTTGTGTGTGTCAGTTAGTAAGCAATGTCTTATTCCCACTGTAGCAGATGCAGAAGAATGGACAGATCTCAATCTCCAGCCTGAACGGGAAGACGGACGAGCAGACAGACTTTAACGGACAAGATGAGGACGATACTCTGGCCGAGGGTAAGTCTTTGTGTGTGTGTGACACACACACACACACACACACACACACACACACACACACACATGAACCAACACACCATACAGAGACTTACAGTGTTACAGACCACCCATTTGTCATGTTTGTGGTATGAGGAATGATCTTTATCTCTTTATCTATAACCCACTAATTCCTCTGTCTCAGCCCTTAACCCTTAAAGGACGCCTAAAGAGAGTAGACTAAGTGCAGGATACATGTGTGTGTGTGTGTGTGTGTGTGTGTGTGTGTGGGAGAGAAAGAGATGGAGAGATAGAGAACTACACAGTTCCTGGTCGAGTTCCTGTTTCACATTCCTGTCACGTTACAGGAACCAAAACAATTATGCAAAGTAACAAAAGTGACGCAAACACGTTCTGTCACTGCAATAAAGTCACACACAAAACGAAACACCGCACTTATATAAGAAAAAGATATAAGAAGAAGAACTTATTATTATTATTAGTGTAGATCTTTACACAGAAAGTTGTGCAGCAGCGGTTACTCACCTATTCTGATTCCTCGACGCAAGTCCAAAAGGTGCGTGAGTATCTACACAGGGAAAGTTACGTGTATTCAGAGTCGGGTTGCGCAGCTGCTAAAGTCGATTTTCTGGTCTCCACTCTATTGAGATTATTAAAATCACCTGCGTGTAGTTCACACCTCGAGATTGCTAGATCTTCCTTTAGGAGAAGCTTCCCGAGACAGGGTTTTTCACTAGCGTCTACGACACAAGTGTTTGCGTCTACAAGGTCTACAAAACCTAACAGAAATCAGGGATAGAAAATACAGACTGAAGAAGGAAATAGTGTTTTTCCTTTTAAAAATAAACATTTAAAAATTAAACATAACAGACTCATTTATTGAATGAAAATGTTATCTTTATAAAGTTATCTTTACGTACCGACAGTTACTCATGACACCATAAGATACTAAATCGATGTCATGTATTGGGAATGTGTGTGCAGGATGTAGGCGATTTGATCGCACATATAATTCGTTATTTTGAGTTGTCAAACTAATAAAATATTGCCAAGTTTTGGCAAAGTTGTGCCCACCTCTAGGGGTAAATTCACCACAGGAACCATTTCAGGAACTTTTTGGGGAACTCGTGAACTTTAGATGTGTTTAGTTTTTAGGTCAAGGTTCTAGAAATTGTTTTTGGTTCTGCTCCAGATTAGGAGTGATTGCGAGTGGAGCTTGTTAACTGATTGGTTAACGGGAGGTTTGTAGATTACCCCAACTTGTTTTTAGCTAACAACTGATTCCTAGAGTCTCTTTTATACCAGAGCTGTAAGAAATGTAGTGAGATGGACATATTATATTGATATTAACCTTTTACTCACATGAATTTAATTAATGTCCAGGGAGTAGCAGGAATGCTCTGTTTTGCTTATCTATGTCTCCATATTCCCTTTTTCATTTTTCAAAGCAGCACTTTCTCATTTTCTCCTCACTTCGACCTGTCTGAAAGTCAGCAGTAGGTCTTTTTACAGATCTCCAGAGCTCTCTGTGGTGTGTGTNTGTGTGTGTGTGTGTGTGTAGAGTTTATTTGTTCTTTCACTGCCTTTAAACTTTGACAGACCACCGAGCCGCTTCCTTCCAAAAATATTTAGCGAGCCATGACCCGGTGGAGCTTCAGAGAACCCTGTGCACGTTTTAAATGAACTTATCTCACCGTGTGTGGAGAAACTTGAGATGACTTTAAATGCAGAGATAGGCGGCGTACCTACAGAGGAACCGCTGCGTTTTAATAACGCCATAATGAGCCCGGATTGAGTACTACAGTAACCTTACGCTGCAGACAGACGGCTCTGTGTGGACAAAAAGGACATGTATTGTCCATTAAGATTTACACTTCTATCATATTGACAATGTTATGATGTGCAGTATTGATGATTATAACCTTAAATGTACTTTCTGTTCTTTACAGTAAGTTCCTTTAGTGAGTATCATGATTCCAGCCCTAACATCATGGCTTCGATTCCCACATGCTGCTGAAAATGTATACCTTTCTGGAAACTCATAACTTGTAAATGCTTCAAATCCCAATTTTATGGATTTTTTTTTTTCAGATGTGAGTCCAATCCCAGCATCATGGATATGATTCATGCATTACTCAAATCTCTTTTGGTAACTCACATTCTTCCAATCTCACCATCATGGGTTAAATTCCATATACTTCCAGTCTTGCTATGGTGGGTTTCCACAAACCTCCAATCCCAACATGTGGTTTGATTCCCACATTCTTCAAATTCCAGCATCACTTGTTTGATTCCCACACTCTTCCAATGCCAACATCATGGGTTCGGTTTCTACATGCTTCCCACCCCCATAACATGAGCCCGATGTAATGGGTTTGATTCCCTACATCATGATTTTGTTCCTCACACACCTTTGGGCCCAATGAGGGTTTGATTTCCATATGCTTCCAGACCAAACATCATAGGTTCAGTTCCCATGCTGATGAAAATTCATACCTTTCCAGAATTGTGTTTTCTTTTAGATTCCTACACATCTCCAATCTCAATGTCATGACTTTAGTTTCCACACAACTAAAATCCTAACATCATGGGTTTCAATTCCCACAGTCTTCCAATCCCAACATTAGGGTTTTCATTTCTACGTGCTTCCAATCCCAACATCATGGGATTTATTCTCACATTGTTCTAATCTCAATATCATGGATTTTTGATTGCCACATTCTTCCGATCCACCATCATGGGTTTTTAATTCCTCCCACAGGCTTCACTGATCCCAACATTATGTCCGTGATTCCCAGGCAATTCCAATCCCAACATGAGTTCAGTTCCCACACTTTTCCAATCCCAACATCATGGGTTGAATTCCCCCGCTCATCTAATGCCAGCATCATAAAATCATTCCTTACACTCTTTTAATCCCAACACCATGGATTGTATTTCCACATTCCCAATTCAATCCAAGTATCATGATTTTAATCCCCATACGTCCCAGTTTTTTAGGTTTGATTTCCACATGCTTTCAATCCCAGTGTGTTTGGTTCTGACGTTGATGAAAGTTCATACCTTTTCATAAATGTAGCTTTCATTTAGATTCCCACATCTCAACATCATGACTTAGTTCATACACAACTCCAAGCCCAGCATCATGGGTTTCGTTTCCGAATTCTTCTAATCCCAGTATAATGTGTTTGATTCCCACACACTTCCAATCGCAACACTGTAGCTATGGTTTCGATTCCCACATTCCTCCAGTCCCATCATCATGGTTTCAAATACCTCCCTCTTCCAATTCCAGCACTATAGCTATAGATTTGATTCCCACACGCTTCCAATCCCCTCATTTTGGTCATGGCTTTGATTCCTACATTCTTCCAGTCCCATCATCATGGTTTCAAATCCCTCACTCTTCCGATTCAAGCACCACATGTTCAAATCCCACACTCATTTAAATCCTCACATTATTCCACTTCATCATGGGTTCAGTTCCCACCATAACACAACATTATGGAAATTGATTCAAACAGTACATCAGAGGGACAGCTCATGTTGGACGTTTGGGGGACAAAGTTAGGGAGGCCAGATTAAGATGGTTTGGAC
>CM074963.1:15827501-15837788 GCA_037577455.1 Pangasius macronema | reverse complement strand
GGATGCAGAAGATAGGGATAGGTGGAGAGTGATGATTCGCTGTGGAGACCCCTGAAGGGAAAAGCCCAAAGAAGATTCAAACAAATTTCTGATCCCAACGTCATGGATTTGATTCCCGTATTCTTCCAATCCTAAAGTAAATGGGCTCTCTTTCCAAACCAACCATAGTTGGTTTGTTTTCCACATGCTTCCAATCCTAAGATCATGGGTTCAATTCCCACACACTTCCACACTATTGTGCGTTTGATTCCTACAATCTGGCAAATGAAATGTAAATGTAAATGTAAGCAATATGTTTGCTGCAAAAGAATTAGTTTTTCCTTTGAAAAGTCATCTCTTTCTCTCTCTCTTTCTCTCTCTCTCTCTCTCTCTCTCTCCATCTCACACACACATACACACACATACAAGCCCAAGGCCATGCTGCTTGTGCCGAGTTACAGTCTCCATCACTATTTTTCAAAACTGCACCAACATCTGTTTGCTTTTACAGAACCCTAAGAAACTGAGATCTCAAAGGTCAGAATGTTTATAATGTAAGACTGTAGGTCAAAGCTGTTATCCGGAGATGTCAGCGCTGCACAGGCTGGATGTATAGAATGTCTGGTATGCTCCTATCGTGTCAGCGTTTTGAAGCCTGAGCAACGGGGTAGGGGGAATGACTCGCCCTGCTGAGGGACTCTGGGGTAAATGGAGAGATGAAGTGTGAGGCAGGGCAAAAGTGGCAGCTGACCGAGACGTTTGTGAGAGGGGGTTTAGGGCTCGGAGCCAGATAAAGCCAAAGACTCTGAAGCAGCAGGAGGAGGAATGCCCTGATAACACGAGAGAAGGACAGAATCTAACTACACACCCCCTTCCTCCCCAACACACACACATACACACACACCCCTGTGTATGCTTAGAAACTATGTTTTGTTTGTACAGTTTCTTGATATAAAAATTAAACCTGAATCGTGATATCGACATGCTCGTTTTGTCTTTGAATATTTTAATTACCGGCAGTGCAGTGAAATTAACATCTAATTTGTGTGAAGAGTGAAGATTTGAACAGCATACAACGAAAGCTGGAAATAAAATGTCCTGGTGGTCTTTCTCTGTCCAACTGGAGACAAAGTGAAGGAAGGAAACACAACGAGGAAGAAATGTTTCTCACAGGAGGCCCCAGGATCAGCCCTGAACACTCGAACACACAGACATGCACGTATGCACCATCACACACACAGGATGGACATGTAAACACACACCCACACTTTACACGCAGCCATTCGAATCGAAACCAGTGTATGAAAATAAACCACGATCATTGTGAAACTTTTCCCATGGCTTTAAATTTCAGCGAAAATGTCTTTACTTTATTTAAGCCGGACAGGCCGAATGCTTCTTTAGGACAAGGGTTAGAAGATCGAACAGTCAGGCTATTAACGTGTTTTATATCACAGCTCTGTTTACTGATTGGTCAAAAGGAGTTGATTAATATTCTATAACAGCAGCTCTGACAGTAGTGCAGCTGCAAATCACAGGATTCGAATACATTATCATTTCTGTAGCAACAACTCATTCACGGAGAATTATATATCAGGCAGCATTTTGGTTTTCCTTATTAACTTGATAAGTGAAGTGAAGTGACTTTGTGGCCCATACTCGGATTTGACCATTTAACCCATCCAAGTGCACACACACACAGTAGTGAACACACACACACACCCGTGAACACACACCCAGAGCAGTGGGCAGCCATTTTAGCTGCGGCNTCGAACCCACCACCTTCAGGTTCACCTTCAGGTTACAAGTCCGACTCTCAGACCATTAGGCCACGACTGCCCCCTAACAGGAACTAACTTATTTATATTTAATAAGTATTATATTTACATTGCCAAATCGCTGTGGTTTAAGAGGAGTAAACCCTTCAGGACATGCTGTTATTGGAAAACAGTAACTATTTCATCAGACCACCCTCTTGTTGAATATTTTCCTGTAATAGCATGACACAGTGTGTTTTATTTGTTACATAATACATTATTGCAAAGTGAAATGCTTGGGTTTTATTCAGACAGGCAGCTCAAATCCAGTTTCTCACATGAAATCTGATTTTATTTTGGATTCACTCGACAAAAGTGCACAGATTTCTGGACATATGAATAACTTTAACCAGTCAAATCAGATTATGTGTGTGGGTGTGTGTGTGGGTGGGTGTGTGTGGGGGTTATTTTTCCCTTCATTTGGTATGTGGCACTTTTTGGTGTCAGGAATTTTAGACATGAACAACAACAGAGACAAAATTCAGAGAAGAAAACCTGGACTGGAGCATCGAAGACATGTCATGATATGATCTAAAATAAATCCCCATTTGATAGCTACCTACCTTGTTAACATTTGCTCCATGCACCTTGGTGTGCAAGCAAACGCGACAAAAAAAAAGTACTTTAGTTCAGTTAAGGAATAAATCAGCTTTTCCCTGCTGTGTGAACTATGTCTTTGTGTCAGTTATGTATGTGTTTGTGTCTGCATTCAAGGGCGTGGGTGTCTTTTCTTTGTCTGGCCATCTCCTCCCACAAGTATGGAGTAAAAGCACTGGGTCAGTGCGGTCTCTGTCCAAATCTCTCCCTCGCACTCTAACACTCACACCGAGACACAAACTCCGGGCTGGGAGGGGCGTTTGATGTTCTGCAGCCTTAGTTTTGTGGTGCCTTTGCCAAAAAATGCTCAGCATTGTGCAATTTCTCCTCTTCTGCCAAAAATTAGAACTATTGTGATGAGACGAGTTTGCACACTGTAACTAATCACCAGCACTAAAGGCCACCCGTGCAGTCCAAATTCAGCCTCACATGGTGTCAGTGTCTAGCTAATTGTAAAACATACAAACATGTATGATTGCGCACAGATTACATGCATTAATGTGCATGGATTCAGACATAGATATACACACACACACACACACACACACACACACAGAAAGAATGAAAGCACTTCCTAGGTTCCTCCCAGCTGTCGAGGAGGGGACGTCTGAAACGATCCAGAGAATGAGATCAACCATTATCTCATACAGAGGCTAGTCAGAAAACCGTGTGTGTGTGTGTGTGTGTGTGTGTGTGTGTGTGTGTGTGTTTAGAAAGATGACAGGATATTAGAATTATCCTTTTGAAGTTAATTTTGCGTATGCATTCAATTATCTAACTTTGTTTTTGTATGTGTGTTTACACACATGTGAATGATCAGGTCCTGCAAGAGTTTGGTGCACGCTTGCCAAAAGCATTTCATCAGCCTTTCAGAAAGCAGTCTGGCTTCAGCCGCGTCCCAGTTGCGCCGGTCAGCTCTCTTCACCTCGCCAGAACCCTTATTGTAAAATCCCCAGCTGCAGAATCCACTTTGCGAGTGATGGTTTTGCTGTCAGAGTCGTTTAAAATGTTGAAAAAAATTATTTGGGATATTAAAGACCTACCACTTCGTAAGCACTTTACAAGGACTGATTCATGAAATATGGATCTTTAACTAATATTTACTTATAGTTGTGTACTATGAGAATGCCAGCTCTGATTTATTTATTAAAGGTTTGCATGTGTAGAAAAAAAAGAAGAAGAAAAAAGAAAAAAGTGTAAGCTAGTTTGTTAACAAGGTCATGGAGGTTTGCATCTTTCACTTTAGTAAAATAACATGTCCGTTTTCGAGTATTTAGCTTAATAAACATGCAATCTACCTAAAGATACAAAATAGTGGGCGGAGTCTGTGCAAATCAATTAATTTTGCACCGGCAATGTGATTTACTAAACTTGAAAATAACGTCAGAAATGGTGAGAGTGCATGCAAATTAATACATCTGGAGGGCAGGTATTAAACTAACAGAAGGCGGCCAAAGTCCTAATAATAAGAAGTTTTATAATAATAATAAAAGTTTTTCAAAACGAGTTTCTGTTGTAGATATTCACAGCACATTCACTCACAACATTCCCAGTTTTTGTGCATGCATTTATTCCCATTGTGCATGCAAATTAACACACATTATTTTAATATCGTAAACAGGTAACAGATCAATAATCAAACTTTCCTTCTGACCAAAACGTGAGGGTGTCTCAAACCACATAATTACTGGCATTGATGTCTTCCTGCAAATGTAAACATGTCTTCGCTAGTTCTTTGTCTTTGCTAGCATGACAGTGCTAGTTCTGGTCAGTGCTAAGGTATATTTTGCATATACTTTGCATAAAGAAGCAAAATATTGTGACATGGCAGGTTGTATATAGCTGTCCACCCTAAGAAAACAGAGGACAGAAGACTTTGTTTTGCACTTACTAATAGTAATTTGTGTAGTCTTGTGTAGGTTTGAATCTATGCCGCATGGACGGTGTTAAGGATCTGAGCTCCAGATTGGACGACAAGATGAGTGGCTTTGTCAGATCACGTAATGATTGGCAATGGCATCTCCATGGCAAAGTAAAACATCTTGTCAATAGTGCTAGAAAAGTGTGTAGACACGGCAAAGTGACAAAGCAGGACCCCATCGTACATATTTCCAAGGGGATAGTGCACACTTTTGTCAAGTGCACACTTGACTGTTATTCCTATGCTATGCTGATTAGCATAGATTTATTTCTATTGCATTGGCGCAGAAGCGAGAAGCTGAGAGTTCGCCAAGTTTCCACTGTAGGGCCCTTGAGTAGGGCTCTTAACCCTTGACCCCTCCAGAGGCACCGTATCATTGTCTGACCCTGCGCTCTGACCACGACTCCTTCCAAGTTGGGATATGTGAAGAAAAAATTTTATTGTACTGCACATACACAAAGAAAGAGTTGCTTCCAGAACTGGTGCTTAGAATTGCAAATGCGTTGAAACATTTAACATGAACGTACATTCCCTGTCCATTCATTCCCTGACCACTGAGCTAGCCCCAGGCCTCCTCTTTTGGAGCAGAGGACCTCTTCAGATATTGGCGCACTGGATTCCCTGTCCCGGTTTCACATCTGAAACCTTTCAATCTGCTACAGACTGCACCAAAAGGGTTAAAAATTCAGGGACCACCCCCCAACCTACAGCAGAACCGTGTCACATGACAAACTCGGTTTGTATGTTAGTAACATAACAAGGAGGAATGGCGGCGGAATACCAGGATTGTAGAAACATCTGGGGGTAGAGTGGATGTAGGCCAAGTGAGACATTTGCACATAATAAAGGAGTGTTAATGCCTGATTCATTTGGTTTTGGCTAATTCGATTTGGGTCCAGACGATAATGAATGGTCAGAGGTGTACAGGGGTTGAGAAGATATGAAGGCAGTAGCAGGAAGAAGCTTTTTTTTTTTGGAATAGTAAAGTGAGTTTCTGGGCAGTCTTCATGCTAATCAGAAGTCACAAAAATGTAAAGAAACATCTTGGATCTTGGAGAAGGCGCTCCCCGAATTCTGTTTAAAAGATTAGGCACGTTATTAGCTGTTATAGCTTCTGTAGGAAAATAATCAGCGATGGGTTGGTGAATTTATTTCTCTTATACTACGATTACGTTTTTTTAAATTATTATTATTATTAATTGTATGACCTGAAATTCTTATCCATTTATTATATTTAATATTGTGGAACATCCAGAAGGCACGTTAGTTCCTGTTAAGGCTTATTTTATACCTGCTATAAGGTAAGCATTAACAGGAACTCACTCGGCTTCTGGTCATTCCTTTTTCAGCCTCTTGTCGTCCTGAAGACTTTCCTGTGTCAGAAAATGACTGTTACAAATTCCTGACACTGGAGACTCCTTCCATAAATGTTTAATACCATATCAACGATATCAATTATACATTTTTTTCTTTGTTGAATAACCAAACATTCCTCAATCGTTTATTATCAGTCTGAGTTATGTCGATTGTGTGCGCTATCGAGTATGAGGATGATGTTACGCGTTTCTGCGCGTGCTTATTTACACAGTGTCGGTGTGTTAAGGCTTGTGTAAACCACTGCGCTCATCCTTTCAGATGAATTCTGGGTGGTCAGTGATCAGGGCTGAAGGTCTAAACCTAGAGGAGATTACTAGAGAGTGTGTAATCCTTTCTGCTGCAGGCTTGAGCACTAGCGGAGGGAAATGAGGTGCGGTTTAATCTCCAGCGTTCACCGGTGACATTCTCTAAACTGCATTTGGGATTGTAGAAATCACAACTGCTGAGAAAACCTTGATCCTTGAATTGTTTGCTCCTCTCCCTGGCCCCTGGCTCCACCCTGTTGCACCATTAAAAGATGTTTGTCACATCGTTTAGACTCTAAAACACATCAAAGCCGCGAGTCTCAGGGTGGGCCGATGGAAACGGTCCACGAATGGCTCTGTTAACAAGTCAAAAAAATGCAGCTTGCCATGAAACTGCAAAGCGAAAACTCATGTTCTGAAGTTTTACCTCTGATCGTTACAAAGCACTGACACTGGAGACTCCTTCCATACATGTTAAATAAACTTCTTCTTACAGAAAACAACAGCATATCGACAATCACACACATTTTTAACCTGCTTATGTGGCGTGTCTGCCTACCAGTCCCAGCATAAGCTTTAACACAGAAATGATAACGTATTAGAACGAGTGCATTAATATAAACATGTGATTTTGTACCTAATCTTCAGGGCTAAAGGGAAAAGTGTGTGTGTGTGTGTGTGTGTGAGAAAATAGACGATTGTGATGATGGTGAACGTTTCTAGAACATACCTGGAATCCCAAGTAGCCTAATATCTTTATACAATATATTATGTCATAGCAAAGAAACGGGAAGGCTGGGAACAAAGTGAGCAGGGAATGAGCTCAGTTCAGGCACAGGAAGCTGGAGAAGGAAGAAGAAGTCATGACGTAAAAGAAGGAGTGCTCTTCCTGTGGCATTCCTCTGCTTCCGTTTATCCATAGAAAGCAAGTTGAAAGGGATGTGTGCAAGAGAGAGAGAGAGAGAGAGAGAGAGAGAGAGAGAGAGAGAGAATTTGGAGGATATTAACAAGAAAGTAGAGAAGAGTAAATAAAAAATAACTTACTGGATGGTATAAAAGAAGAAGAGAAAGACACAGAAGCAGAGAGAGAGAGAGAGAGAGAGACAGAAAGAGAGACAGACAAACTTTCTTTCTCTTTTTAATATCCTCTCTCTCTATCTCCCTCTCTCTCTCTCTCACTCTCTATCTTTGTCCCTGGTTCTGTCTGTCATCTCTCTCTCTCTCTCTCTCTCTCTCTCTCTCTCTCTCTCTCTCTCTCTCTCTCTGATTCGGGTTAGATTCACACACAGCACTCATTTCCTTTTCCTCCTATTATTTTAACCTCATCCCCCAGCTCGAGGAATGTGTGTGTAGGAGTGTGTTTGTGTGTGTGTGTGTGTGTGTGTGTGTGTGCGTGTGTGTGTGTGTGTGTGTGTGTGTTGATGATGTCACGTCATCCCCCTGATTCCCCAGACCCCAGCGTGTAGCCCACCTCGCCCTGTGCACAGGCAGGACCACACCTCACGCTCAGGCATTTTTGGGATTCAGTCACGTTTCCCTGATTGTGCAGACGGATGTGTGGAGCTGCAGCACAGCCGTTCGCTTAGATTCAAAATAAAAAGAAAGAAAAATAGTCATGGATTTTTTTTAAAAAGATATAATATGATTGGCCTATTGATGTAAAGCATCTGCTTTGATTATTTGATTATAACGATATATTTGTACAGTATATCCTGGAAAAAGTGAATTTATTGCAAAAAAAAAATAATAATAATTGAATGTTTTTACTACTTTGAAATTAAATCTAATTTTGTTCATTTTATTTTTTATTTATTTTACAGTTTTGCTTTTTGGTTAAGTCTAAAATGGTGACCCATAAAGAAGAAGAAAAAAAATTATAATAAAAAAAAAATAAAAAAAATTAAATAATAATAATAATAATAATATGTTTTGTAAAATATAAAGAAGCAATTTTTCTGTTTTTATTTTTATTTTTTTTTTTCTAAATGATCTGACCATAATCTCTATCACGGAAATACAGTTTAATAATGAATACGTACATTTTTACTCAGACCGTTGTTTTTTATTTCGTAACAGTAGAATTGTTCAGTATTTGATAAAAGAAGAATCTGTTTTTATTTTTTTTTGTTGTTTTTTTTACCACTTTTACACAGTATGTTGCTCTCACACTCTGAGTGGCTCATGGTGGAAGTGGACAGGTACATTATGTTGGCATGATTCATGGAGGAAGAAGTCGGGAAGAATCGCTTTCCTTTGAGGAATTTACGCTACAGTGGATTCGTGTGACTCAGTCTGAGGGAACTGTGTGTACTATACATGCTGAATTCCTCTCCATCTGACTCACTGGGAATTAAAAGGCTTTTACAGTGTGTCACATCCCTTATAGCTGATCTGACCTCCTCTCATACATCACTCTGAGGACTGAATGTGGCCTTTCATTGACCGTTTACTGACACTCAGCGAGCTGTGCTTCTCGTAGCTGCGTACTCAGACAGTCAGTAGCGTGGAAATGTCCATATTGCTGCTTAAAAAAGACGAGCACAGAAATGATGCTGCATTCGACTTAACTTGAAGTCGAACTCGGAAGTGGGAAGTCCGAGCTTGGAATTATGTTCAAGCTACAAAGTGGGAAAGACATGTACACCTCTACATGAACCCGGGGTTGACTTTCTGAGTAGGAATTCCGAGTTTAGAGGGCATTTTCTATAGTTTTTCCTAGTCAGGAATTCCGACTTATGAGCTTTAGTTGAATTCGTAAGAAAAATCAGGCTTTGGACAAAGTCCTTTGTTAAAATAGCTACATATATATATAAGATTTAAATAAAATAAACATATACATTTGAAAAAGAGGCTTAAATAAAAAAAAAAATTGTTTATTTGCTGGAACAAAGATGTATAAGTGTATAAATGTTTTCTAAGCAAATGATTCAACTATCTATCTATCTATCTATCTATCTATCTATCTATCTATCTATCTATCTATCTATCTATCTATCTATCGCCTTTCTAACATCCAAGATTGTTTCACAAAAAGAGAACGTATCACAAGAAGCATTTTGAGGAATACAAAAACAGTAATGATGTTTTGTGACTAAAAAATTTCATTTGAAAAAGGAAAAAAATGATAAAAGTGAGGTAACAGGTAACAGTATGAGATTGTTTTCCTTTTTTATCATTGTTTTTTTCCCCATTTGTATCATTCTTTGCTTTGGTTTTTGAGTTAAGACATCGCATTTGTTTAGTCGAGGCGTTTGCACATGCCTCCCATCGAAACGTCCCGCTGATTGTGTGCAGCAGCTGAGAATGCTCCGTGTCTGGAGTTTGTCTTGAGGCTTGAAGGCCGGCTGTTATCACCCCTTTAACAGAAGATTTCACCATTTCACCTGGAATTTACACATTCCAGCAGGACAATGTGGAGGTGTGAGATCTCTGATTAGGGCCCTCTGTGTGTGAGGAGTCTGATCTGTGTTCCCCAGTGCTTTTGTCCTACATCATAGCCCAGGTCAGACATGCCCGGGGTGTTTTAAATTACAGCCTGAATGAGCCATTAGCACACTTTGGAGCTGTAACTGGGGCAGTGTTGGTTTAGCCTCTGGGAATGTTCCTTTCGGTTACTACCATTAACCTGTGTCTCTTAGGACATGGAAGTATTGTTGTTCAAAATTTGTATGGCGATTGACATTTTTTAGATAAATTCCAAGTGTTACAGTTGATGCTAACACTGTATAATATTCGCCACAACTGCACTGGCTTTCTGTTACAATCTGAGAGTCGACAATATAGATACAAAGATTTAAGGAGTTGATATTGATGACGATGATGATGATGATGATGATGATGATGAGTTGTTTTTATTCCCTATTTGATTAGCAATAGTGGCAATAGTTATCTAAGTTGTCCTGGATTAGAGTATCACATAAATGCTGTAACTGGAAATCTATACGTAGGGGGTAAACCTACCTGAATTTCCCTTCTGAGATTAATAAAGCTTATCTTATCTTATCTTATTTAAACTGAAATAAAATGTAAAAACAACTATACATGTAGCTATACAGTACACAGTAAAATTAAGTGAAGTACAGAGTTTCTTGAGAGACAGGACGTTTTGGACCTTCATCACCCGAGCAAGCAAATCATTACATATTTATATTTCATTATATATTACAATTAATATACCTGCAGATATCTAGCAACCGCAACTTGGTAACGTAAATGAATAACGTTTAAATTGCCATGTATAATCGTATGGAGTTTATTTCTTTATGCAAAGAAAGCTTCTTCTTCTTCTTCTTCTTCTTCTTCTTCTTCTTCTTCTTCTTCTTCTTCTTTGGGCTTTTCCCTTCAGGGGTCT
>CM074963.1:15816665-15827401 GCA_037577455.1 Pangasius macronema | reverse complement strand
TGTCCCCCAAACGTCCAACATGAGCTGTCCCTCTGATGTACTCGTTCCTAATGCAAAGAAAGCATACTCTTAAAAAAGAAGAAGTAGAAAACCTCACTGGTTCTTCAAGAGTTCTTAGCTTCCTAAAACATCTGGGAAGATCATTCTGATAGCAAAACACTCCATAAGACCTTTAATGGATTCTACGGAGGGACAAATGAACCCCATTTTTTTATATTCTAGATGAATGTTATGTCAATAAATTGCAGAAATCACAACTTTATTTTAGATTTTATTGTAGGTTTATCATAAAATCTACAGGTATGCTTCTCATCTGACATTTGTCAATGTTTGTCCACATACTTTATGAGGAATTTCATGAATCCCAAATCTTTAGTCATGTTTCGTGAATTCGTAACTTTTCTCATATGTTCTTGTGACATTTACGAATCACTGTCTCCATGTTATGTTTGTAATTTTTATGGGTCACTTTATAAGTTCACCAGCTGTAGCTGTTTGTGGTTTTTATTTAAGCCTCTTAGCAATACTACTGCCGCCTAAACTTTTTACAAAATTAATGCAAGTCAAAACCTTTGAGCTGTAAACGTGTCTTTTGCAAGAAGTCAATGATTCATTGATCATAGATTGCATCTTTTGGATCTTAGCTGGAATTATTTCTGACAGGGAAAGAGAAACATGAATCCATTTGTCCATGGTGCTGCTCATCTGCGTCATCTACTGTACACATAAGCAAAAATGTGCGTCCAATATGTCTCAGGAATGTTTTTCTGTCAGTTTGTAAGTAAATGTACTGACAGGATAAAATATATCTTTAATCCTTTACGCACTTCGTAGTCCGTGAGGCTTCGAGCAAATTCCTAGAGTGAGCGTCAGAGATCCGCGGAGCCCCTCATGCGCAGCACAGTAAGCATTCCTATAATGTTAGAGCCGTCACACGTGAGAGAATGGAGGGAATTTTTTATTAAAGAAAGAACGATATACAGAGGTAAAGAGAGAGAGAGAGAAAGAGAGAGAGAGAGAGTGGGGGAGGAGAATGTAGTAAAATCTGGGTACATGTAGAAAACATGCACATCTACTCATTACATCCCAGTCTGGTATGTATGGAATTTGATGTGAGGACATTTCTGTGGCCTTGCCATATCATGAAGAGAGGGGGAAAAAAAGAAAAGTGAAATGTGTGTGTGAGAATGGGAATGGTGAAGGTAATTCGAGGAAGAGAGGGGAGAGGAAAAGGAAGCTCCATTCAGACAGGATAGGTCATCGGACAGCTGAAAGTTGGGTGGGGTGAAGGAACAGAGGGGAGGTCCCACATCAGGCCTGGGTGTCAGCGTGGGTTGAAATTTGTGAGTCGCCCTCCTCTTCTGCTCATTGTAACCCAGAAACAGAGAAGAGGAGACGCCCAGCCTCCATGAGAGCACACGAAAGAGAGGGAGAGAGAGAAGTAACTACTTAACAACTTTTTTACTCAACTTTTTGTTTTCTCAACAAAGCAACATTTTTTTTTTATCAGAGACACTGATTTTTTATTAACTTGCTTTTTTGGGAGAGCTTCTGCAAATGCTTGGGACGATAACTTTAACAGGTAAGGTACATCTCACAAGCTGAATTTGTTCACATTTATGAGTTTTGGTCATCGCCAGTGGTTGTATTTTGTGATGTATGAACCGAATGAACGCTTTATCCGTTAACCACGAGCTGCTTTGCTGCCTTATAAAGGGATTGCTCACACAGTCAGTGTGTTTAGCATGTGATGTTCAAACAAAGCCAAAGCTCAGGGAAAAAAGTTCACTGAAAAAAGTTGTTTACTGGGTCAGAACTGAAGAGTCTAAGCTAAAAGAATGTAGTGAGCAGAAACAGGTGAGACTTGGAAACCTTAAACTGAGGGTGTGGTAGTTTGGGTAATTTACATCCAGTATACAGCCTCCTGGTCCTTCTCCTTAATAGTAATTATGATGTACTTAAAGTTCTCATGCTCGTAACTATAGTACCTTGTGGCCATTCCTAAAGGCTTCACAAAGTAATTCGTAGTAATAGTATGTTAAAGAATGTCTAAATAGTAACCAAAGAGTTCACATGGTTAAGAATCATGTATCTTACTGCTGTGATAGTAAATATCACCAGTGTGATGTTTTGGAAATGGCTATGGACATCAGTCTCTTGGCTTGTAGATGCTCTTAGTGCTACACTTTTCTCCCAAGAACATGATTATAATATGAAATGTGCATTGTAGAGTCATTTTAGGTCTCTCAGATTGGAAACTGGGAGTTGAGTTGAGTGTTAACGCCCCACGTCCATTCATGAAAAGCCCCAGCTCCAGAAGACCAATTTGGAGTGCACATTCCTCACCCTATTATCCCGAGTATAATACGTAGTAAGAGGAAACATATCTTACAAGCGTAGGCTGTAAATCTGTAAATATCGCCATACTATACGCACTTCAAAAGAGAGGGGCTGGAGCTGGTGGGCTTTGGAATTTTAATTAGTTTTTCTTTAAGCTCTTCAGATCTTAGTCAGGGTCCTCTGTGGTGTCCCAGTGGGTGGTGTGGGCTGGTGATATGGAATTTATTACCTTTTGCAAAGTAAAAGAAAGGGTTTGTGTTTTAAGGTTTAAGGTGTGTGATTGTGATATTTTCCAAATGATATTCACTGTTTAATATTCTTTATAGCTGCATTGGCTTGTCTTGTAGGGCTTCTTGTGGACTCATGCTGAGCTCTCATTGGCCTAGATTACAGAATTTCATTTGCTATCAACCAACCAAATAATACTTCTAATGTTGATTTACTTTGTCATCAATTGCTGTTCAGTATTTATTATCGTTTATTTCTAAGTTGGCTTGCACCATGCTTCTCATGCACTTGTGGAAGCAGATTTTTGCAGTAAATCACAGAATTTCAGTCGTTATCAAGTGACATTTCCAATGATGAATTGTTTTGTGGTTGATTGATCTTCAATGTTTAATATTTTTCATTATTAAATTGACTTTTTGGAAGGGCTTTGTGGAAGTAGGACGATGGTCCCAGTTTCAGTGGGATGGGGTGTGGTCATTTAGTGCATTGTTGGAATGGGGTACAGTCATTCAGTCTTGGTGGGTTGGGGGGTGTTAAAGGCTTGTCTTGAGTGTGTGTGTGTGTGTGGGGGGGGGGGGGGGGGGGGTAGGGAGAGAGAGAGAGAGATTGAGAGAGGGGGTGTGGNCCCCCCCCCCCCCCCCCCCCCCCCCCCCCCCCCCCCCCCCCCCCCCCCCCCCCCCCCCCCCCCCCCCCCCCCCCGAGGCACAGAAACAGTGTATTGTTTGCACAGCTCCCCCAAACCTCAAGCTTGTTCCTTTCCAAACACCAGTTCCACTAATTAATGGCCTACAGTTGCATGCATCTGTTTGCCAAAAGTGACAAACAAAAACAGGAGGGGTGGAGTGATATGCGATAAGTTGAAGCACCCCTCACCCGCAAACCGTGTGGAAAATTTAGTCCGTTATCCCACCAAGTGTTTGGATAACACCTCCCCCCTCCCAGTTTTTAAGAAAATCCATCGTGTACACTATACAATCCAGGCACAAACAAGAGACAGGATTGGATTCCTTGGCTCGAGTTTCATTCAGAGGCACTTTAGAGACAGCAACAGATGTGGGGCGACAAGGGGCTTCGCACACACTCACACACATCTGACCTTCTTGAGGCAAGTTTGGTTATTCATCTTAGCACCTTAAATGTCTTCTAATGGTTTTCCTCTGAATACAGCCATTTAAGAGTTGCTTGTTGTTTCTCTGGTAATTTGCCTAACAATCGCATGGATCATAGTGTCACAGTATAAGTACTACTCCAACAATACCAGTGAGAAAGTTCTCCACCCAATATCCCCTATTGATATGTATACATATTGTAATGCCCATTGTAATGCCCAAACACTCATCACATTGCTACTCATCCATTCAGTCCTTGTCGTGGTGAGATTGTAATTTTCCTATCAGTGTTTTTTGTCACTGATCCATCTTGCACTGTTTTTTGGTTACACATTCAGCGGTTTTGTCATGGTCATTTAAATTTTTGGATGGACAATAGAATGGGGCCCCCATCCAGAAGAAGCCAGAGAGCCATTGTGAAAGAACTGGGGGCAAAACAATACATGCTTTCCTGGCTAAAGTCTTCTCTCCCCCCCTCTCTCTCTGGGGGATGGGTTCTCGTGTGGTAAAGGAAGTTGAATGACATCTTCCAGACTTCTTAGAGTTAGTTTGTTACTGCTGAGCTTTTGTTTGCTCGCATGGTTGTATTTTATTTTATCAAACTAGGAATGCTTCTCAGAAATGTCCCCAAAACACAACTTTGTAGCTTTTTAATGCCAAGTTTGAAACATCAAGATGAAAAAATCTACTTTATATTGTTGTGTGGTGTCCAATTCATTTTTTAAGAATGAGGTTTCTTGTAGAACAATTGGGATGTTATTGGAATGACCAAGGGCACATGACAAAAGCAAGTGTCAGAGAAATTTTTCCAAGGCCATACAGCACTCTCAGTCCTAATGATAAGATTTAAAACGATTGACTCACTGCTTGATTTGGATTACCAGAGCAATAAACACTACGTGTCTACCAGTAATAAGTCAAGTCATGTGATATCCTTGCATAAAAATTGAATTATTAAAGTTACTGGGTGGGTTTTGGACTCTAAAGTAAGATCAAGCGGAGCCAGATGTGAACATTCCCCCAACATAAGCCTGGATGTCAGAGGGAAGCCGGGCCTCAAGGAGGTCTGACAACCTCCCTCTATCCACCCCACGCCTGTCAAAACACAGATAGACACGGGAGGAATTTCAAACAGTGTGTGTTTCTCTGTTTTCTCACCTGTTACCATGTGGCCATGTGCCCAGTGATATAATAAAGTCGTAACATCAACATTTACAGAAACAGGTTGTAACTTCTTTTATGTGTTTGCTAAATTAGGTCAGTGTTTTCATACATGCATTTGGCGGTGCTTATGCAATTGCGAAACAAAATTGTAATTTACCCCAAAGCCTGGTTGTTGATTTGTATCATGTGTTTTTGGCTTGAACTCAAACCAAAAGGGATCAGCAAACATCAAACAATGATCAGATTGTAATATGGCTGATTAAATCTGTACAAGAGATGAAAGTGTTTTAACATTTACCACAGTGCAGTTTTGATTTCCTGCAGATGTTTGAACACATCATCTTGAATTGATTACAGCAGTAAAACTCATAATTTACTTTGATTAGTCTCCTTTGTCTCTTTTCAGTGATTCACATGAAGGTTATTTGTTCAAGTCAGATATTTTGTGTCTCTAATGGTGCTTTGTTTTTTCCCCCTCTCTTTGCAGTTGGCCAAACGGAGGCCATGCCCCAGAAAGAGGACAGCCCTGAATCAGTCGAGGTCCTCCAAGATGAGGTCTCACCTCAAGTTAATGGAGAGCAGGAGGAAAATGAGTGTGTCAGTGCAAATGAAACTACACCCACAGAAGAGAAAGTAGCTGAGGAGAAACCAACTGAGTCCAATGAGGTGGGTTTCAAGAAGATCTTCCGCTTTGTTGGCTTTAAGTTTACGCTGAAGAAGGACAAGAATGAGAAAACAGAGCCTGTACAGCTCCTGATGGTGAAGGAAACTGAGGATGGTGCTTCAGAAGCTGTTGTTGAGGAAACCAAAGTGGAGCCTGTAAATGCAGAAAAACAGTCTGAGGATGAAAAGAAACTGGATGCTCCAGAAATGGAGAAAGAGGCCAGTGCTGAAGATGCTGCAAAGACTGAAATAGAACCAGTCCATGCTGCAACTGATGCCCCAGCAGAAACCAAAACAGATGGTGCTGAAGAAACTGAAAAGACCCCAGCTGATGAGCCAGCTGGTGAAGTGGAAACCTCTACTGAAAAAGAGAAAGAACCAGAACTGCAAGCCGAATCTCCTACATCTCCACCATCTCAAGAGACACAGTCCCCTTTCAGAAGATTCTTCACTCAGGGAATCTTCTCTAACCTGCGGAAAAAGACAAGCTTCAAGAAGACCAAAGAGGAGGAACAAGTAAAGGAGAAATCTGCTGAGGAGGATATAAAGGAGGCTGAGGAGAAAGAGGAAGCAGCAGAAGGAGTGGAAGGAAAAGGCAATGAGGATGCAGAGGAAGTGGAAACTGATGAACAGGTAGATAAATCAGAAGCACAAGAAAAACCTGAAGCAAGCCCTGTGGAAGCTCCATCTGCCCCTGAAGAGCAAAAGGAGGAGGAACTGAAAGTGGAGGTTGAGACAGCAAGTGAATCTGCACCAGTACAAGAGCCTGAAGCTGTTGAACAAACTACAACTTGTGAGGTTTCAGAGACCTCTGCTGCTGAAGAAAAAGATGAGACCAAACCCACTGATGATACCAAACTTTCTGATGACAAGGCAACTGACTCTTCTGAGGAACAACTGACTCCTGAGAAATCCCCTGCAGAAACAACCACTGAAGCTGAAGTTGAGTCATCCCAAGACAAAGCCAAGGGTCAAGGAAGTCCACTGAAAAAATTGTTTACTGGGGCAGGTTTAAAGAAGTTGTCCTCCAAAAAGCAGAAGAGCAAAAAAGAAACAGAGTCAAAGCAAACAGAAGCCAGTGAGCAGGCAGCTGAACAGATTCAGTCATCCACCGTGTCAGGTGAGGCTCAAAAACCTGACAGTGGAGCCTCATCTCCAGAAGAATCTGATGAGCATGTTGTAGGTGAAGCAAGTCAGGCTGAGGCCAGTGTGGAAGCTGAAGGCGAGGCAGCAACCTCTGACAGTGAGAAGAAGAAAGATGGCATCCTTCATTGGGCCTCTTTCAAAAAATTAGTCACTCCAAAGAAACGTGTCAAGAGGTCATCTGAGAGTGAAGATGAGACCCCTGGAGACAAGCCAAAATCAGCCACCCTGTCCTCAACAGAGAGTGCTGTCTTCGAAGAGAAAACTGAGGAGATTAAACCAAGTGAAGAAGTAAAGGAAGAAGCAAAGGAGGAATCACAGGTTGAGTGCAAGACTGAGACAAAAGCTGAAAAGTCTGAACAAAGCACAGAGGAGCCAAAGAAGAAGATTGACACCTCAGTATCCTGGGAAGCCCTTATTTGTGTGGGATCAGCTAAAAAGAGGGGCAGGAAGACTTCTGACTCTGATGATGAAGAAACTAAGATTGAGGAAGAGGTTCAGAAGTCTGGAGAAGAACAGGCCAAGACTGCAGAGTCACCTCTTGAAAGCTCACAGGAGGTTGAGCGTGAAAATGTGGCCTCTTCTCCAGAACCAGAAGGAGAGCTTGTCTCTACATGGGAGTCCTTCAAAAGGCTGGTAACACAGCGTAAGAAACCCAAGGCTGAAGACAAGTCTGATGAAGTTCATGGCCCAGAGCAGGCAACATCTGACAGTGAACTACCCAAAGAGGAATCATCTTTCTCCCTTAGAAAACTAATTCCCCGTAGAAAGAAGAAGTCTGATGCTAAACAAGGGCAGGCGTCTTCTGACGTTGGATCTGCAGAAGAAGACTCTGACACACCTGCTGTGGTACCTCTGTCAGAGTATGATAATGAAAAATCAGAGAAGGCTACAGAGGAAGAAACAAAGATAGAGGAGGCAAAGCCAGAGGTCACACCTGTCACTCCAGTCACTCCTGGAAAAGCCTCAGCTGAGGACAGATCTCCATCTTGGATCTCAGCTACTGTGGAGAATGTTGAAGATGAGGCAGAGGGAAAGCCACTAAGTGACATACCTGAAGAAGGAGATACAGCTGCTACACCTAAATCAGCTGATAACACCATTGTGGAGGACATCATAGAGTTGACATCAGAAGCTGTCACTGCCATTGAACCAGCAGAGGAAACTGAAATGGTTTCTGCTCTATCACGTATCACAGAGTCACCTGTCACATCTGGTGAGACTTCACCGGTACCAGATGATGGTGTGGTGAAGAAGGCTGAAACCATTTTACAAGAAGCTGTGGAAACTATCAATATTACATCAAGTGCAGTGGCTGTCACAGTAACAGAAGAACAGACAAAAAGAATGGCTGTGACTACAAGCCCATTCCAAATTGAGTCAGCCATTAAGGAGGAGAAAGTGGTCTTGGCTGTTCATGAGAAAAGTGAAACAATAGCCGTCTGCACAGGCCTTGACACCAGTGAAATTAAAGCTGTAGAAGAAGAAAGTCCTTTGAAGTCTACAGTGGAAGCTGTCACCACTGTCAGCGAGGCACTGTCTGTAGAGGTGGTTGCTGAGGACCACACTTTAAAACCCGAAGAAGCTGAAGTGGCAGAAGACCAAATTTGTATGGCACAAGTTAACAAAGCTCAAACTGAGTGCAAAGAACAGCCTCCAGCCTCTGTAGAAAATACTGTAGAGGAAACTGTAGAGGTTAAGACTATGAATGAGTTCCAGGAAGCAACAGCAGTCAAAGTGGAAGTGGTCATGGCCACTCAACAGGAGATAGAGATTCTTGAGGAGCCAGTAGTCACAGAAGACACTCCAAAGGTAGTGCCAGAGAGCCCTGTTGAATCAACTGTAGAACAGCCAGTCTGCGCTCAGACAGTAGAGATCACTGAAGTTACTGCTGCTGAAGGGGAGGTGCAGGAGCTAAAAGATGTTAAAGAATCAGTCACCAGTGCTGAGGTAGAATCTGTAGAAGTAGCAGTGGCTGTGTCAGAAGAAGTTGCAACATCACTTGCAGATATCCTTGTACTTGAGACAACCATGTCTCAGGAAGATCCCATCCCTGTCCTGGCTGCAATAGAGGAGCCTGCAGTGACAGAAGAGATTGTCTGTGTTTGCCCACCCTTAGAGTCTAAAATAGAAGAAGAAATAAAGGATGAGTTTGTTATGGAGAGCGTTTTAACCACTCAAGTTCACATTACCACAGATGTTGAGGTTGTCTCAGCAAGCGTTTCTGTTGAGGAAGACACTGAAGTTGCATCATCAAATGTCATTCCTGTGATTGAGGATGCATGTATGAAAGATGAAGAAGAAGTGGAAGCAATGCATCTGAAAGAAGCAGAAGCCATTCAAGAACAGAGCACGGTCATCGTTCAGGAAGTCCTTCAAAATGTTGTTGAGAACCTCAGCGAAATGCACATAGGACAAGAGTCAGAAGAGAAGCCTGTGGAGGAGATTGACACAGCAAAACCTGAGGAGGTCCCATCTGCAGCTGAGGAGGAAAAATTGTCACAGGATGCACCAGTCACAGAAGAAGAATTTACAGTAGATACACAAATTCAAGAAGAAACGAAGCCTGAGACTGAGAACAAAGCTGAAGAAGAACCAACCCAGGTCATTACTGAAAGTTTGCCAGACAATGAAGCCATTCAGATTTCTGAAATAGTTCTGGTTGCTATGACAGAAGAAATTAAAGCTCAGGAAGAAGAGGTGTCCTCAGTCTCTGTGGAAGCAACACAACTATGTACAGATGTAGTAAAGCAGGAAGTGGAATTGAAGGAAGGTGAAGAGAAGGTAAAGGATGACGAAACAGTCACCACAGAAAACGAAGATGGGAAATGTCAAGTTGAGAAAGATCAAAATGAAGAACCAAGTGGAACCATAGAGACACCAGCTGCAGAGGAAAGCAGTCAAACACAAACCGTCACTCTTGTGAGCATAAATCATGCTCAGCTTGTTGAGGAAGAGAGTCAGCAGATCCAAGACATGAAGACTGAGACAACGACGGAGATCAATGTTGGCATCATACATATGGTGGAAGCAGATGAAAGAGCAGCGCAAGACACTGAAATTGCCGTGAAAGAAGAAAGCACCAAGAGTCAGGAGCCATCAAAAGATATGCCTCAAACAGACTTGGAAGAGGCACAAAAGGATATTTCAGCACCAGACATGAAAGGCCAAGAGGGGTCCAGGGATCCTGACTGTCAGAAGACAGATGCTGAAGCCAGTGAGGTGAAAACAGCTGCTGAGGACACACCAAAAGCCACTAAGGAAGAGGACATGGAGAAAGAGATTGACACCGTCACCACAGAGACTGCTACAGAGTCATGAGCCAGTGAGTAGCTTATCTTTTTAATAATAATTTTTAATAATGTTCTTTTCTGTACTGTGCCATGATTTCTTATTTCAGTTTAAAAATCAATCAAAAACAAACAAATATCAGTTTTCAGGTGAAGGCAGGTAATGCACCCAGAGTAGCTAGAAGTCACCAGATGACATCGTAGGCTAAATGGCATATTCATTGCGTCATCACGATCATTTGCATCTCAAAACATGTTCCGTGAAGAAGAACGATTTTCCGAAGACACTTAGAATAGTTTTTTTTTCCTCAGAATTTAAAAGCACAACTATTTACATATTTACAAACGTCTATAATTTCTATCAAGTATGTACACAAAATGAAGCAGTAGAAGTGAGGATTCAGGAATTTGTCACTAGATTTGGTTATTTTTAGACCAGTTTAGTGACTTCATTTCAAACAAGGGCCTAGCGACTTTCCACCAATGTGTAAAGCCTAACTGTTATGCTTGCATGAGCTGATGTTCCCAATGACCAATTGCTGAGCACCATTGTTCCCGAAGACCAATCACTGATTACAATTCAGTTAATATGCAGATTAGTCTATGACATTATGTGGCAAATTATGTGCAAATTTTAGTGGCTTTGAAGCATCCATTAGCTACTTTTCCTGAGAAGAGTTAGCAACTGAGCGGACCTCAATCACGACTGCAACATGAGCCGGAGAGCCGTTTTGAGTGCAAGACCACGGTTAACGTCTGCTTAAAAAGTCGCTAGGTTTGTCACTAGAGGGTTCTAAAA
>CM074963.1:15805663-15816565 GCA_037577455.1 Pangasius macronema | reverse complement strand
CAGGAATTTGTCACTAGATTTGGTTATTTTTAGACCAGTTTAGTGACTTCATTTCAAACAAGGGCCTAGCGACTTTCTGAGCAGGCATTATCTACTGTCCTGCATTCGATATGGCTTTCCAGGCCACGTTGAAACACTCGATTCGCCACCAATGTGTAAAGCCTAACTGTTATGCTGAGCATGAGCATGAGCATGAGCTGATGTTCCCAATGACCAATTGCTGAGCACCATTGTTCCCAAAGACCAATCACTGATTACAATTCAATTAATATGCAGATTAGTCTTTGACATTATGTGGCAAATTATGTGCAAATTTTAGTGACTTTGAAGCATGCATTAGCTACTTTTCCCGAGAAGAGTTGACAAAACTCAATCACGAATTTACACACTGGTGGTGAGTCAGATGAACCTGCTCTCTCAACTCATATAACCATCAGCTGCGACATGAGCCGTAGAGCCGTTTTGAGTGCAAGACCACGGTTAACGTCTGCTTAAAAAGTCGCTAGGTTTGTCACTAGAGGGTTCTAAAAATTTGCTTCATCTAGTGATAAAGTTTGCAAAACTGGACTCCCTGGAAGGTATTGCTCAAGGGGAATCTTTCACAGAAAGTAATAAACAAAAGTTGGGATATTGTTTCGAATTCCTCAGTCGGACTGTCACATTTTGTCAAGGTTCCTTTTTAAAAACATCAATGGACCTTAGTTTTATAACTGGCGGATTTGCCGGCTCGTGAAATGAAAAAGCTTTTGTTCAAGGTATAAGTAACCAAGAGACCTTTGATATCAAAGCAGGAATGCCGCAGCCTGACCCCTCACTTTGTAGGCTGCATTTTAAAGGGAAGCCGTGTGAAGGAGAGATGAACTTGTGCTGAAAGACTGATTATAATTCACCCCCCCCCCCCCACACACACACACTTTCTACACTACACACACACACACACACACACACACACACACACACACACACACACACACACACTTCTTTTCTCTTCCCTTCATCAAAGCCCTCCATATGTTGTCAAGGAGCATCTCTGATTTGATAAGATACCTCTGATAAGCATAAGAAAATTCAAATTGTTATATTTTTCTTACAGTTGGTCTGATATCAAAAGTATGATTTTTTTTTTAAAGCCTAACACATCTTGCATAGAGTAGTATTTGGTCGACGATTGTTAGCATGGTGCCAAAAGATACATTTCTTTATAAACCTGATTCAGGGATTACTAAATTAAGACACAAATGCAAGCTAGTTTGCTAACAGCTAGCTATTGTGATAAACCAGCTAAATTGATAATGCACAAATCCAAGCTACTTTGCTAGCAGTACTCTAGCTAGCTGATTAGTTAATGTAGGATGTGATGGTAACTTTTGATAGGGTTTGGCTGCTGTTAAATACTGAGACTCAGATAAAAATATAAGCGTGCTAGCAGTAATCTAGCTAGCTGTCTAGATACCTTAGCTAACATTTGGCAACGTTTTCCTGCTGTTAAATACTGTTAAAGTGGGACTCTAGAAATGTGAAATGTGAGTAAACTAGATAGCATACTAGCTATGTGGCTAACTAACTTATCTAATGGATGTTATGGGAACTTTTGGCAAGCCTGGTTGTTGTTATACTGATAAATTGAGGCAAATGCAAGCTAGTGCTCTGTCAGTAGAATTCTGTCGGCTTGCTCGCTACCTTAGCTAAAGGATCTTATCGTAACATGGTTACATTTGGCTGATTTTAAATGTATTTAAAGAGAGTTGAAAACGTAAATAAGAATTCACATTGATATCCCACTTATTGACCTATGATAAACGTGAGCTAGTTTATTAGCCGCCTGCTAGCTAGATTAGCTAATATTAGTGATATTAGGCTGTTTGGGATGGCAGAAGGATATGGCGGATGTTCCCAGGTTGCATCTTCGTGTATTTTCATAGACGGTAGCCTTTGTAATGACAGTAAATTTATAAAAATGTGCCTCCAGTAATGTCTGTCCTCTCGGCGGCCATCTTGGTAACGCTTCAGTGCTCTTTTTACTGAAGGGCGGGACTGCATGTGATACAACAGCCATGTTGAGCATTACATTACATTTTAAACAGTGGGCTGTATAATTCTACATAGATACATATTCATACATATTCAGGGTGATTTCAATACAAACAGTTTTTGGGTTTTTTTTTTAGATGTACTGTTTTGCAGTGGTATGAAGAATGAATGAAAAAGAAATGTAAAGATAATAAGAGGATGAGACAGCAGGAGGGTCTATGGTCATGGAGGGAGATGGAGGTCGAGGTAGAGGAGAGATGGGCGTGACTGTTAAATCTTTGATGAGTGCTAATGCAGCACTGCAGTGGACCAGTGGAGGATGAATTATAGCAGTGCAGCAGGAGTTTGGTGCAGGATCTGATCTCTCTCTCTCTCTCTCTCTCTCTCTCTCTCTCTCTCTCTCTCTTTCTCTCTCTGTGCTGAGTCATAAAAACAGTGAGGAGGGGGGAAAAGACAGGAGGCCAAGAGGAAGTGAGACGAGGGAGGGAGGGAGGGAGGGAGAGAGGGAGGGAGGGGAGTCAGACAGCCCGAGTTAGACATGAAAACATGTTTGATTGAAAGTGATATGGCAAAGTTCGAGCTATTAGAGAAGAGCAAGCGAGAAAGAGAGAGACTTTCTTATTTGCTAATTTTATTCCATAGCACTGTGTAATTCTGGATTCTGATTGGTCAGAAAGTGTTGCTTCATTTTCTGTAACAGCAGCTTTGTCAGTACTGCATCTGCAAATCAGGAAACAGGTTTATATTATTTCACTCGTTCTAATACGTTCTCGTCTCTATAGATAGATATAGAAAGATATAGATATGCTCCAAATAAACAAATGAATAATGTGCAGTGGTTTATATGGAGTTTTCTGTAAGGAGATGTTTATTTAACATCTATGGAAGGAGTCTCCAGCGTCAGTACTTTGCGACGGTTGTAGGGAAAGCTGTAAGTTAATTCTCAATACAAAGACTCCTTAAACATAATCAAGGAGCGGGAAATAATGCAAATACCTGATGGGAAAAAATTAAAGTTTATTTAAAGTGAATTAAAGTTGTAGAAGAATAAAGCCTGAATGCTTTAGATTGAATAGTGACTGATCAAGTTTGTATTGTAGTAAAATGTAAAATATATAAAGAAGGTTAATTCCTGTCATCTCCAGCATTAACGTATGTCGTATGCTCATTACCTCTCTCTCTCTCTCTCTCTCTCTGTGTGTGTGTGTGTGTGTGTGTGTTCTTACAGGCTACACGTGTCAGGTGGTTGTACAGGAAGCTCCTGTAGAAGATACAGGAACCGAAGAAAGAGCCAAACTCATCCATCTATCCATCTATCCATCCATCCATCCATCCCATAACATCTTTTCATAATGTCTGCGTTCCAGCCCACTTTGAGAAATTTCCATCCACAGCATCGCACCATGACTCAGATAGGTTCAGATGTTACTCATCTCACCCTGAACGTTTTTTTTTTCTTTTTTTTCCTGACATTTTATTCTCACAGAGGTGTTGCTGTGTCATGAAGGGCTGCTGTCAGATGGAGAGCAATGTGTGTGTATGTGCTTTATGTGTGTGTGTGTGTGTGTGTGTGAGATCTTTTCTTGTATATTGTATTTATATCTAAAATATTCCGTCATCCCAGCCTCGTCCTAAACGGCCTGGAAATGGATGACATCACCCAGATACAAGGTGGTTGTTGGTTTTTTTATTTTTTTTATTTACGAAACATGGTACACGCGTGCAGTTAAGCGTCCGAGTGTTTATGAGAGCCAGCATAATCATTTCCATTCCTACTGTACATATATATCATATATAAAACATGCTTTATTTCTCGACTGTGAAACTCGTGAAACTTTTTTTTTTGTAGTTCTCCTGTGTTTGAGAAGCACATGCTATCAGTACAACACTGCTTTCACCTTTAATATGTGAACGGATGATTCGATTTTGGTAATAAATGAGATTTGACAGCACTGTTCAGTGGCCCGTGAAGTACAGTATGTATTCTTTCCGAGTTGTTATTAGATATTCAGAAGTATCGCCGAGTGCTCTGGCGCCATCTACCGGAAGCCAGTTTTTATGAATTTTTTTAATTTGCGTTCACAATTCATGTGTGTTTGTGTTTTTTGCCTTTTTTTTTTTTTAAACAAACATTGCGCTCAAAGCGTTTGTATTTTCATCTATGTATCATAAACTAACAATATTACTCCTTCCAGTGGTGGTCACCTTTAATAACGATTTATTCACAATTTACTTTTTTTTTTAAAAAAAAAAACTACGTTCTTTTAGTGCTTAGATGCATGAGATCTGAACAAAGCAGACCTGAGATTTGCAATGCAATCAGCGTGTGTATGCAAAGCATCGCATCACTCTTCCATTACATCCATCAACGTCACCTTTGTAATCCTGCTGATTATGAAATGCAATATAAAAATCTCAGCGATACGGCAGTGACTATCAGTGTTTTTGTTCTTGAGGTAAATTAGATGTGAGAATCTCTGCAAAGATGCTTTATTTTGATAAAATAGACAATGTTCTTCTATCGTCACAGCTTGTATGAAACCCCTGGGTCGCATCCTGTTCTCTGCTTTTTATAAAAAATAAAAAAAAAATGACTGTGAAGCTCCTTAACATTTGTACAAATTGTATACCTATGTATCTTAAATCATATTGTAATATTAAATAACCAATGAGAGCATTAGACGATGTTATGTAGCATGATCTTCTCTGTTTTTTTTTTGTTTTTTTTTATTTGTCAAGCTGTTAATAGTATGGATACAGAATCCTGTCTATATTTCATTTAAATAAAAGTTAGCGCAAAAGCGATGCTTGTGTTTTCTTTCTTTACTCATCTCAAGAAAATAATATTTATACCGTACAGCTAGGGAATATATTTTGAATAAAAGCATTTTTTTTCATCATCAGATAATTATATTTAAAAACTCGATATTTAATTTAATGTTTTAATGATTTTTTAAAAATTAAAAAAAAAAATTTTAATTAAAAAAATGTCTAGAAAAAAGCTAAAAAATTTTTTACGGTAACATAAAACTTTTTTTTAAAAAAGTAAAATATTAAAGTTTTATATTACTGTAATTTTTTTTAGCTTTTTTCTAGACATTTTTTTATTTTTTAAATTTTTTTTTATTTTTTAAAAATCAGTAGAAAAGTTATTAAAAAGTTAAAGTTTTCTTAAAGTATTTTGTAATTAATTATTTTCATTAAATTGTTTTATTTTGGGGAACTGCACGCTGAACCACACTGTACAATGACAAATGGTATTCAAAGAAGCTTCTGGAAGTAGGTTGGACCATTTTATAATGATTTTATATAAAGATCTTATAGTGAATTATTTGATAAATTTGCCCATACTCAAGTTTTTTTTTTTGCGGGGAATCGTTTCTCATCATGTTTTCATGTATACGAGGGATTTATATTATTATAAACTTGTGTGTATAAATGCACAAAATACAAAAAGGATGCAGAAAACGAAGAAATAAATGAACCCACCCGAGCTCTTACCATATTCTCAGCCTCTGAAGTCGCTCAGTTATTACTAATGCCTGAAATATTCACGTGTGCAGTATTTAAAGCTGCAGTTTGTCACTTTTAAAGGTGTTTATAGACCTGTGATCATCACATGTTTTTAAAGATACCTTAGATACACTGTGATTTGCGATACTGCCATGCGGTGGATCTGACTATTTTCCTTGTTTCAGGCTTCCGTTTACATTTTTTCTGGCCTGGAAATTAGCTCCGCCCCCAACCAGAGGACGCAAACTTACACTTGTTCTTAACAAACGTGGCAGCTGCACATATCCTACAGTCATTTAGATCGCTGCCTGTGCACGTCTTCAGAAATTATTCTGCACGGTGCGATACCAGCGTGAGACCAACAGCGACGCAGAACCTCAGAAACACGCACTTTAATTTCATCCCTACGCCGCCCCCTAGTGGATATCACTCGTAATCCTCCGAATACGCATACGATACACAGAGGACAGCGTGAACAGTGAGCAGTGCTTGGTCAAGTTGTCTCTGGATCTGCACATGCACATATAGTCAAGCATCAAGTATAAACCAGGCCCAAGACATCTGAGGGAAAGAGGGCGGGGCCTGTTGATGGGGGAGGAGTTTGTCAGTGCTTTCGTTGCAGTTGTAAATATATAAAATCATTAACTCATTCCACAAACGTCTTTTACAACATGCACGTAATTAATGAATGAATTATGTTTTATTGTTGTTTATTCATTTTGTCCACTGTATGGGAATTATTTCAATTAATGTGACAGGAAATTTAACTACCAAAAAAAAAAAAAAAAAAAATTTATTGTTCATCATAGACAATCACAAATCGCATTTATTCCGAGGCAGTTGTTCATTTCCTGAGGAGCTGCAGATCACAGTATACTGTATGTTCGCCTTCGCTTTGGGGTTTGTGCATTTTGGAGGACGGGGGGGGGGGGAGAGATTCCTTCACCCCCTTCCCTGTAACTGCCTCAAAAATAAACTCTGAACAAAATGCATTAGCAAATTGCATATGAAGAGATACGTAACAGGATGTATATATATATTTATATAAAACAAAAAAAAACAACACACAAAACAAAGCATGGCATATCATTTGTCATTTCTGTACATGCACAACCACCAGGAGTCGATAATAAAGGAACGTTAGGAGTGAAGAGGAGCGCGTCGTAAAATCCCAGTCTTCAACCAATCAGTAGTAATTGAATTCACAAAATGCCCTTATACTGATACTTCACAAAAAAAAATTTAAAAAATACAAATAAAAAAATAAGAAGAAAATTACACTGCTCTGTCAAGGAAATAACACTTTCTTTTAAAAAAAAAAAAAAAAAAAAAAAAACAACGGTCCCATTTTCTTGTTCCTGAAGCAATCTACAAAATAAAAAAAATAAAAAAATAAAATAATAATAATAATAATAATAATGACCTCCTTATTTTGTAGAGCTGCTCATTTCTTTTTCAGAACATTTGACTTGCTGCAAATATAAAAACATTATTATTATTATTATTATTATTATTATGAACGTCCGATTGCCTGTTTACAAGCACACACAGGAAAATTTCATCAAAAGTAGTCAGGTCCCTAAATTTCAGTGCATGGACAGCTGAACAAGGAGCAAACGATACGACAAGCAACAGCAGATAATGGAGAAAGAAAACAAAAATAAACTAATTAAAATATTAATGTAGGACCAAACAAATGTACATACGCTCGTGCTACACTAAAAACTGATTATATTCTACGCTCGATGCACCTTTATGCAATATACGACATTTGTAATATAAAATATTCTTTGTAAATATAGTACTGTGTATAAAATTTGAAAAAAAACAAAAAACAAACAAAAATAAGGGCTTTTAAAAAATTTTTCTTCAAATAAACAGCAAAAAAAAAAAAAAACAGCAAAATCTCCCTTCAAACTGAGATACTGATACACGTGGAGCTTCACCCAGACTGTCTTTGTCTTCAAAACAAAAACAAACATTAAGTAACAGGTCAACAGATAAATTAAAAATAATTAAAAAAAAAATAGAAAGAAAATAAAAATAATAATAATAATAAAAAGATGGCATGTCTGTAAACATTTAGTGATAATGATGGATCCAGATCAATTTAAATCATTTAAAAATTAAAATAAAAAAAAAAAAAACAAATTTAAATTGTTGAATTGTCTTGGCACAAATCAGTTTTTAATTTATATATAAAAAAAATAAATATGACGAATTTTAATTTGAATAACCTCTCTAGCTTGTCACGTGAGCTCTTAGATGAGACTGTGGCTACTGGATTAATAATCGCATAACTTTATTATGATAGAGTAACTGAAACAGATCACTCGTTTACACGCTGAGGTACGAGTAGGTCACTTCTGTCCTGGGGGGGATCGGTTTATCAGTGAAGAGGAAATAAACTGCTTCGACACTCTTTGATTGGAATATTGTGATGGTTACATACTGCTGGCTATTGCTTTAAACGTCGTAAAACGTTTGTGCTGTGTTCACACCATACGAGGATATGAGAATCAGTGAGGAGAACGCGGTGGGGAGAACGTTCTCACCATAGGTGGGGTTATTGCAATTCACTACTTCCTCTTCCTGTTGACGGTTACAAAGAGGAAAGGCTTAAACCACTATGTGCAACATGCGAATGACCTGAATTACCCACTGAACACGAAAAAAAAAAGAGCTTCACGGTGTAATAAACTCATCTTGATTCCCTGGTTGTGTGTGTGAAAAAAAAAAAAAAAGGTTTCTTACAACATGCACAAGTCATTTCCTGATCTACACTGATAGCGTAAGCTGTGTATCAGAATAAACGCTCTACAGCAAACAAAGGTGATATTCATAAAAAAAAAAAAAAAAAAAAAAGAAAAAAAAAAAACACGTGTATAGGATGGATGTTTTATTAATCTACCAAGACCTCCTCTGTTTTAATGGCCGTCACTAAAGATCCACCGCTAGACACATCAGAACCCTCATCTTTGGCCGCTATTTCAGTGTTCGCTCCGCTCCCCGCCGTTCCTGAGATGCTTCCCTCCGAGACCGCGCCCTGGTTAAAGCACATGTGCTTGATGACTTCGTTCGGGTTGGTGAAGGTCATTTCGCATACGTTACACTTGTACGGTCTTCCTGAGGAGCCCAGGAACAGGGCCTCCATCTGGCTGGAGTCGTCCGCCGCGCACAGCTCCATGCTCTGCCTGTCTACCATGGTGTACGCCGACTCCGCCCCCTGGCTCATGCAGACGTGTCTCGCCGCCTGATTGGCTCGGCAGAAGCTCTTCCCGCAGGCACTGCAGCGGTACGGCTTTCCCGTGTGGATGTACATGTGCTCTCGCCAGTGGCTCTTCTGGATGAACTTGCGTCCACAGGTGGGGCACTCATACTTCCGTCTCTTCACCTCTCGCTCGATGTCGGCCGCGCCTTCTAGATTGTCGATGTCGGCGATGTCGGACGGAGGAGGCGTGTCCGCTTGCGGCTGAGCCGCGCACGATGTCACCGCTGCCGCTGCTGCTGAAGGAACCGAGATGGCCGTCTCACCCCGTGGAGAGACTTTAGATCCAGACAGAGGCTGTTCAACATCAACATCCACCATGATGGGAGTGGCTGCAGATGCTCCGACGCCGGTGAGAACTTCCTCCACCTCGGGCGTGGCGGCTCCTCCGGGAAGTATGGGGGAAGTCGCACCTCCAGACTCCAGCATTAGAGGCGCCATAGCCTGGGCGTGCCAGAGAAGGTGTTCCCTCAGAGCCGCTCGCTGGTTGAAGCGACTGCCGCAGATGTGGCAGGTGTAGTGCTTCCGGAACGAGGAGCTTCGTTTCATGATGCTGGGCTTCACGTGCAGGATGGTGTTGGGGTTCCCGCTTGTTAAGGCAGACACGCTTTCACCGGACGACATGTCTGCCTCTGAGCCTTCCCTCCCAAACTGGCTACTGCTCATCGCCATCGCCTCGACCTCCATGTCTGGCTGCAGTTTGGATCCAGACGACAGGGAAGCGTTTGCACTAGAACCTTTCCCATCGAGCACGCCTGCGCTATCCGAGTCAACTGGTGAGGCCTGCCTCCTGTTGGAGGGACGGCCAGACTGCGCCCCCTGTTGGCCTGAAATCTGGATGCCGTAGAGAGACGTGTTAAGCCGGATGCTGGGCTCGGGATGAGAGAAGGCGGACTGGCTGTTTAGGCTAGCCTCCTGGATGAGGGGGTAGGCATGCAGGAACTTCACGCCCTGCTCTAGCCGGGCCGGGTCGATCAGCTGCGGGGCCAGTTTGCCAGTGTACATCAGGTTGAGGAGGTAGCTGAAGATATCAGGCTGGATGTCTGTGGGCTTTAAACGAACACAGTCGCTGGAGGGGGAAAAAAAAAAATAATACCACAACAAAACCACAGTGAACTCAGTGAAAGGTTTCTCATCAAATAATCAAATACATTTGTGATATAACTCCCTGTGTATGAGCGGTTACTATAGTAGCAATGTTAGCACATTAATGTAAACGTATCATTCATGTTACAGCTGGAACTACTGCCAGAGCCAAGCTGTTAGAGAAAATTAATCACCACCTTATGATTCGAGAATTCAACAGCACTGTGGTGTAATTATTTATATCCTACATAGCGGGGAAGAACAGAGTGACCTGAACAGTGAGTTTAATGATTAGCCTCGAGTGTCTCGCTGCACGTTGGTCATGTGACCTTACAAAGCGAATATGAAATAAATGGAAGTTAGCAATGTTATCACATGCACAGCATTTAGGAAATTATTTAACAAATGCTGTGCAGAAAACATTCTAGGGTCAGTAGATGAATGGTAGCTTGTGTGGCACTGGGACGCGAGTTCCAGTTTTTGACCACTGGGTACTGTCGGATGGTTATTTTTTGCTCTGTGGGTCATTGTCTCAACTCGGTGGTGACACTGAGGTGTTTGAGCTGTGACCCACTTGTACTGGCATCACGCCGAGGAACTATACGCATTTATATAGTCAAAAATGCAATGTAGCATTAAACAAAATCAACCAAAAATGTTTTTAAAGGAAGCTTTGGCCCCTTTGCTATGGTCCCCTTCAACTCCACCCTGAATATTACAGCTCTGAGGATCCAAACTTGGTGAACAGACTATGAAAATTAAAATAAAAGAAAAGTATACGGGTAATTAGGGAATATTTTTTGGCACTTTTTGTTAAGTAGCTCTGGTACAACTGAAATAACAATCACTGACAGCTCCTAATATCTGACAATAAAGGACATGACCTCCACCCCGTCCGTTATTTTCCCTTATACCACAGTGCTGTTCAGGTACAGGAGTTTAAGTACTTGGGGTCAACAGTCCAGAGTAATGGAGAGTGTGGGAAAGAGGTGAAGAAGCGAGTG
>CM074963.1:15790249-15805563 GCA_037577455.1 Pangasius macronema | reverse complement strand
ACCCCTGAAGGGAAAAGCCCAAAGAAGAAGAAGACCACAGCGCTGTTCAGTTCTGGATTCTGATTGGTCAGGAAGTGTTTAATTTAAAAAATTCTCTATAACAGCAGCTCAGGCAACAGTGACCTCTTTCTAATACGTTATCGTTTCTATAGTATCGGCTCCTTCACGGGGACTTGTATGCTACACGCTCTACATAAGTTTGTTTTTTATGTGGCGAAGTTTTCTGCAAGGAGACGTTTTATTTAACATTTATGGAAGGAGTCTGCAGTGTCAGTGGAAAGCTGTTACTTTAAAGTTTTGACATCTTCATGACAAAAGAGTTTACGCTTTGCGGTTTCTCTGCGACATGACGAGCTTCTTTTTTAATTTAAAGAGAGTCTGTTTTTAGCTAGTGATATGTTACAGGAGCTAATTCGTTTCACAGACACTCCGCAAACATTAGATCTAACTATAAATGGATAAAAAAATATGTCAGGTCATACTTTTTTTATCCAGTTATAGTTACATTTAATGTTTTCACTTGTTTCACAGACATTTCACGCAACATTAAATGTAACTATAACTGGATAAACTAAGTATGACCTGAGATTGCGAATAAATTGTTAAAAATTGTAATCGCTGGCAATTTGCTGTGCCGTAAGGGAAATAAAACACTCGGGGATGTGCTGTAAGAGGAAAATAATCAGCTTCAGGGTGGTAACAGTGGTAACTGCCACCGTGCTGTTGATTATTTTTCTATTACTGCACATCCCTGAGTGTTTTATTTCCCTTACAGCACAACAAATTACCACTTTATTTCATTTGCTCTACGTACATTTCAGAATGTATTAATATATCTGCTTTTCCTGTTGGTGCTCGTGTTTGAATCGCGACAAGCCCGGGAGTTGTGTGACGTAAAACGAGCAGCAGCTCGAAAAGATGCGGTTAGCTGACTTCACGTGTCTCAGGGGAAGCACGTGTTAAGTCTCGCTCTCCCTGCGTGGTAGAGGATGTGATAGGGAGGGAGGGGAAGCTAGTGCACTCTCAGACTCTTTTTTTTTTTTTCTTGTCGCTTTTGTTCCCTTAATATGTAATGTTTATATGTAAATTATATAAAATGGTACATATTTCGCCTTATTCTAAAAACTGATTGCACTTTCTCAGGTAAAAAGCTAAAAAAAAAAAACATTAGTTACAAGAGTACATTCTTGCTCGATGAATAAGTTTACTTCACTCCGTAGCATGCTTTTTCGTCATGTGTTTGAATACCTGTCCTGGTGAATAAATAACATTCTGAAGTAGTTGGAGAAGGCGGCCAGCACGGCCTTGTGTGCTTTGAAAAAGACGTCGCCGATGGCGACTGTGCAGTCACACAGGAAGCCGAACTCCCTCTGCGCGTTGAGCTGCTGAAGGAGGATAAGACCATGGTTGGCCAGCTCCATACTTCCACCTACACAGAGGGGGAGCAGAGATGACGAGTCAGCTTCCGGTCTACTGCAGACCACAATGAACCACACAAAAACCAAACAAACACACACACACACACACACCCCAGCAGTACGACAGACACAAAACACACTGCGAGGTGGACACTAGAAGTCAACTTATAACAGATTTCATTTCATAGGTTATAAAGAGCATCTGGTTTTTAATAGTAAACATTTATTTAAAACACGAACGCGCCATGTACACGGACTGAGGATTTGTTTGCAAGACACGTGTATTGATCCGGGGCTCTGAGCCGTGTATCAGGATGTTTGCTCGCTGTGGGAAAACTGAACACAGCGGGTGGTTATGGGTAGTTTTCGTATTGACCCACAATCTCAAACGTCCAGAACTCTGTCTGAGTCGTTTTCTCAAGGGGACGGAGGGGGGAAAAAATCCCGGGGAGGAGTGACGAGGAGTCCTGCTATAATTAGACAGGGGATGTGGAGTGGAGATGCTGTTCGTGTGAGTGAAATGAAGAACACAAAGGAGGCGGTAATAAGTGATTAAACAAAAAAACAGTGATTAAACAAAGAATGGATATATGAAATACCCTTAAAGGTGCAGCAAGGAACACAGATCCTTACTTTACAAAGCATCATGTCAGCGAAACATACGAACTCTTTCATTTGTGAACTCAATGAGCCTCGCTTATCAAAATGGACACGGACAAAACAGTGATGTGAATAGCTCGCAGAAGCATTTACACAAGAAACGTGGAGTTGGCAAAAATTGAGTTAGGAAAACATGTTCATAGTCTATGTGTTTGTATAAATGTAAGGATATAATTAGACTTACTAGCATGAACCTCAACTGATCGATGAGTTATTGCGATTTTATACGTGGATTATGCTATCGAGTTTAAATCACTTACTTATTTCAATCACACACCAATTTAACGTACATTTTGTCACTTCATATTAATGGCTTGAAAGAAAGCAAAACAAATCCCTGAAAATTAATGCGGACTAATAGGAATAGCTAGTCAAATGGGGGGGGAAAGTAATGGCGCCCTATAAAAGGAGCAAGGGTTCGTGCATGTCTATGGTAGCTGACGAGCTGCAGTAGCTGAGATGCGTTACTCCGAGATTTAGCGCACGCCGCGTTTAGGAGGCGCTCTTTCACCATTCAGTTATCATGCTGTTGTTTTCAGATCTCTGTGAGCTTTGCCTTGGATTATTTATGGCTGATTGTTGTTTATCAACATGTATGGAGAAAATCAGCGAAACGTTTGTAAACCAAATTTTCATTTGGTTTGGTCTGCAAAATTTTTTTTTTACAAACAACTTTACTAAAACGTTGATTAAATCTTGACTATATTAATATCTGACCAATCCACTAGAATGTCCAAAGTTTTTTTTTTATTTCTGACATCTTTATCTCAACGTTAGTCAGTTTCTCCCGTACCATAACACTTGTTAGCATGAACCAAACAGGAAATAATTGAGGATGGGAGAATGGGAAAAGTGCGATTTCTTCCAACAATATCGCAAATTCGTAACACCCAAATAACTTAGATTTCTTTTCACAATGTTTTCAATAAACTTCTCAATATTCTGCCACGTTACACTGTCTAGCATGGAAAGCATAACGGATAACGGATCATTTAATGTGTATGCAATTCCCTGTCCTTGCTGAAAATGAGCGCTAAATCAATAAACGGTGGCAAATTTCTTAAGATAAATATACAACTCTCTGTGTGAACTCTGAAATGTTGTTCTGGGACAGTTTTTATATTAAATCAAGTTTGATTTTACGTTTGAAACACCAAAATTTAGTTCACCAATTAAAATAACGTTTAAATATCACAACTTTCACTAAAAACTAAAGTCTAAAGCCTTGTAATTAGTGCTTTAATACTTTTAATACTTACTTATATGCTGATTTATGATACTTTTAGCTGTTATTCAAGTTTTTGAGTTTTAATTTTTTTAAAAATAGTTTTAGGAATCACGTTCGGCATTTTCTCTTTGTTGGACTTTCTAATCTTAAAACAACTGCAAACTCATGAACTCACGACTACTGCTCGACATTTGTGTGGATCTGCTACGTAAATGCAGTTATTTCACCACACAAAATGATCAGCTTTATTATTATTTTATTTTATTTTTTTAATAATTCCGATACTCTGGATTCGGCTATTTGATGTAATCTGTATCTTGTGTACTGAATCTGTAAAGTTTTACAGGTTGTGTGTTTTTTATGTACATTAAATACAGCTGTTTTAACAAAAAACACTTGTTTTTTCGCTCAAAGATTCTTAGAAAATCTATAAATCTTGATACATAACACGTTTCACAGAATCGTGATATGATATTTTTGTCATATCGCCCCACCCCTACGGTTTGGTATGCGAAGGCTTCTAGGTGCTGAGTGCTTGTATGCTCACTTCTCACAACATTCCACTGATCTGGCAGGCTGGAGGCTCACAGAAATCTACCGATGAATACAAAGTGTACTGGTTACGCAGCATTGCTGAGCAGCAGGAGGACGGCCCACATCGGCTGCTCGAATCTGAATCTCATCTGCAGGGCCGCAAACACGCTCACGTTGACCAGGCGGACCCTCGAGGGTGGTGGGGGGGTTATACGGCTTTACCTCAAAGACGTGCAGCCTTTAATGTCACCTTCCCCTCAGGTTACGCCCTTTTAGATCACTCTCTCACAGAAATGTCATGTAGAGAGTCTAGTCCCTTGCGTATATGTGACGCAATTTTAACATTATATATAAAGATAAAGCATCGACACGGGTTTTTTTTTTTCACACCAATTATGGGTACTTGTTTTTTTAGTAATTGATATTGATGCTAAAATGAGTAACCTACTTAATATTAATCAATCAGGGACGTTATGAAACATTTTATTCAGCTCTGTTTACCTTTCCCCGGTTTATGTAAATAGCGGCCATGTTGTTTGACATAAGCTAATAGGCTTCTTCTTTATAAAGCTAGCGAGCTGAGTTTAAATGATGTAACTAATAATGTAGCTACATAAGTTAGCTTAGATTGAGTAGAGTTGCAGTGGAGAAAAGCAGGTTTTGTATAGCTGTAAGTAAAGCAGGTTTTTGTTTCCATTGCGTCACAAGCCCTCACTGTAGCCGACCTGATCGTCAAGAATGACGTACTAGTCGGTTTTACGTGACTTAAACATAGTTGATCGTTGTCTCGACTGAGTCAAAAAAATGTTTTCGACCGCCATTCCTCATTTGTAAACAGAATTCCAAGAGAAGTGCCATTAAAAAGCAAAACTAAACACAAAACTCTTATGTTAAAAGTGTTAAATAAAAATGTAAACCAGCGTTGCTAATGTATTCAGCATTTAAACATATATAAATACTCCTTCACCTGGTAATAACCTTTCGATTTATTGCTCTTTTAAATACCAAAGACACTGTCAGTGGTGATGTAAATGTTTATTTAACGCTGTTCAAATACACAATCCATGCTTGATGGCTTCTAAAATGAAAACAGTGATATTTTTAAATGGTTTCTTTTTCTTTGAGGTGATGTTTCCTTGTAAATCTACATTTTTTCTATCATGTGATATCACCATACTTGAGGGTTTTCACAGCAAGTCATAAACTATCTATATTTTTTACTGTAGCAGCTAATCAGCCACTTTTTACTTTGTGTATCCACAAAGCTGGTCAATAGTGTAGACATAATTTATGTCTGAGGTTCACATATGAAATACTGAATAGAAACCAATATCACCTGCACGAACACCATTTGAGGAAGTGTGACTTTTTTTGTGGGACTTGAGTCAAAATAACCTCATGGCAGAGGCACTCCTTTTGTGTCAGGCGCACAGCAAATCAGACTCAACCCTTTTCGTTTCTCGTGTTGATGGAATTGTAATGACTTGGCTACAATTTAAGCCTTTACTCTGTGTGTTACCATGACATATGATGTTAAAGTACAGATCCTGGTCAGTGACTTTTGAACCCTGAACCCTGGCTTGTCAGCTCATGACCCTTAATCCGAGATAGCTAGGCAGCACCGTCAGCGGCCATGCTTTCTGTGCTACGTGATTAGTCATATGACACTCGTCTCTGCTGAGGGAGAATGCAGGAAGGGAAAAATGCCATAGATGTTTGGTGCAAGCAGACTTGCAGATCTGAGAACTATGTCTAGATAAAAAGATGTCACAAAAATAACAATAACTTCTGGGTTTCAATGCATATGAATGGTTTTAAAGGAAAAAAGCATGTACGCTGATCAGTGAATAATTCAGGTCTGAAAACACAAAAATGCTCAGCATTGTATCCAAAATGCAAAAGGAAAGTAAATTTTCGCTTTTGACCAGCCATATAGCTCTTCTAACTTTGCAGGAATATGGACGCCATCGCTGACGCAGATTCATCCAAAAACATAGATTTATTAAATTGCCACCAAAATACTACAGTTGCTAATATCGCTAAATCGTAGAAGACAGAGAGAAAAAACCCTAACATATGTTGATGAAGGAGATAGCTATTTTTTGTCTCCAGATATACATTAAACAATTAACGATAAACATTAAAAAAAAAACAGCAAGGTAAAAGATCAGTGTGAGCACTACATACTAACAATAATGTTGTCCCTCCATTTTGTTTACTGAAGCAAAGGTACACACTATCAGAAACAAATGTGAATCTTTCACATCTCACGTCCTTTCCCCTTCAGTGAACTGACTAAATGAATATGTTACGATGGCTGCTTTAGCTGAAAAAGCATTAAGTCGTTGCTTTCAGGTGTCTCTGGTATCACTGTAGCAACTAGTCAAAGTATCACAAACGCTGCAGCTAAAGCTCTGAAATACCTTTATCGTTATTTGTTCATTTCCTGTATTTATTTACAAAATTTCAATTCAATCCATCTGATTTAAGCATTGTAAACAGGCCACAGTAAATCCTGATATCTTTCTAAAAATAATCTTTTTTAAATAGTCATACTGGCCATGTACAAAAGTACAAGATGTAGCTTACTGACAGGGGTGGGGCAATACGACAAAAATATCATACCACGATTCTCAAAGACATTTCTACAACGCACGATATGTATATCACGCTATACAGGTTTTCTCACAAACTGCCTGGAAAACAGCAGAGTCGATAATACTATATTTAAAGTCTACAAAAATATAGTCATGTGACATGAAAAGGAAAAAAAAATCTTTTAAAAACGTTTAACCATCAAATCAGCTGCTTCCAGTCAGTCTGTAATTACTACAAAGAAATTTACCGTTTTAAGATATGATGATATCTCAGAAAAGCATACTGTGCCATAATTTATCATGATTCGATATCATTATATCACCCAGCTCTACTTGCTTATCATTAAGGTCTCCACGAGTGCCGTGATTCAGTTCGGTACACTGACGTATTTCCTTTTGAAACAGGAAGTCAGAATAGCAGCGTTCTGAAGTGCATAACCAGCCAATAGCGTTTGAGATACATCACACTCCCGCCCAATCTAAACAAACCTGACAGTAGCTTAGTGGACTACCTAAATATGAGTTAAGTTTAACAAGAGCTTTTTTTTCAGCTGTGGAGGATTTCTTATTGCTCACGCATGGTGACGATCTCCTAGGCGATGTGATGCCAGGTGTTTTTGGAGTTAGGCGAGGTTGAGCATCACCAGCGCTGATGGTGATGGAGAGCCTCAGGGTCTTCACCTGGAGCTGCTGATAAAATAATACTGACTCTCGATCAGCCCGAGGTAGCCACATTCCAGCACTAACCACCACTGAGTTGGTAAAACACTCCTCCAAAATAGTCACATAACCACCAACTCGCACACAAACTCTGCCCACTTCCAAATAAATAAAGTCCAACCATTTATTGTTCACCAACAGAGGCTGGAAAAGAGAATGGTGTGCGAAAAGAAAAGACGCACAGCCAAAAACACACCCATGAACCATGTTTATTGCTAAGGAGGTGCTACTGGAGAGCAAGCTCCGCCCCCCTGGGGGCGGGACAAAAAAGTTTGTAATTGGTCGAACACAAGACTAGTACAGGATAAGTCATCAAAATATTTTAACAGTTTTCCAGGAAGCAACTATCCATTTAAAATGAAAATATCTCCCAAACTATTTGGTTATACATAAAGATATACTATCAACTGTCTTTAAAAGAGATACTATCAACATTGTTGTTCCTAACTCTAAGTGATTCAAACTCTGAAACACCAATTTTGATTTCAGGGGCATTTAAAAAGTTAAAATTAATTAAAAAAAAAAAAAAAAGTTAAACTTGGTCTCTAAGAACCACTTTAACAAACTCCAACAAAAAAAGTATTAAATAATAACACTGACATTAAAGATAAACCGGTGAATAACGGTCACTCAAGAAAACAAACAAACAAACAAACACACATCTGCTGTGTAATTTCATCGTTTTTGAATTTTGAATAAACGCGTGTAAGCTGCGCTCGCGCTAGTGTTGGCCGTTAGCCCCGCCCCCAGTGCAGACACGTGGACCGGACAGATCTCCCGCAGAGAGAGAGACACAGAGAGACCACTTCCGTAGTACGGTTTTTTTTTCGCCCTCTTTCAACAAACTGAAAATAAGCCTCAGAATCGAAACACTCCCGCGCGTGCGGTCTGTGAAAGCGGCCATGTCCGAATTCTCTTTAACTGACAATGGCTTTTAAAAAAAATACGTTAAACGGAAAACTCGCGAGCAGAAAAATAAACGGCGCCTCGTGAAACGGTCTCACACAACACACACACACACACACNGAGAGAGAGAGAGAGGAGGAAGGGGGTAGAGCTAGTCACCGAATAAAACGCTCGAACTTCATCAAGATGAAGAAACGGGAAATGTTTTAGTTTACGTTTTAGCCGGTGAGCGTCACGTGACTCGAGATAAAAACAAACGAAATGAGAACGGTACCTTTCCTCGGTGTGCGCGCGCGGAGTCGGGCGGCGTTGCTGCGTGTGTGTGTGTGTGTGTGTATGTGTGTGTGCGCTACCGGGGACTCTCGGTCCGTTGGTCGCGGCGGCGCAGCTGCTCTGTTCCTCTCAGACGCAGCATTGGCGGCGATGGTTGTCGGTGTTTTCCGGTCGGGTTACGTTACAATCACATGACTGACTAAAGGACCTTAAAAACGGCGCACAGGCGGTTGTGAGGGGGGAAACACGTACACGCACGCACGCACACTAGCTACTTCCCCGGAGGGGTTGGTGTGTGTATGTGTGTGTGTGTGTTTGAGTGAAAGAGAGAGAGGGGGTGCCAAAACAAATAAAGTGTTTGGCGGTATGCGCGCGCCAAGATAAGACGAGTCGTGAAATGTGAAATGTTTTGGCCATGTTCGCCATGTTTTCCACACAGACAGAGAGCCGGTAGCTGTGTGAGGTGCTTTAACGTTATTTCACCGGGAGAACGGAGAAGAGCTCATCACGTCCCCGGTGATACACACACACAAACAAACAAACAAACAAAGCTAAATGAGAGAAAAGCTAAAGCGGCTAATTTGCATTTCGGTTGACGTGGTTTGTCAACGGCTGCCGCGCGCGCTGATGGTTCCTCTCACCTCCGCGTGCTTTCATTCCATTTTTTAAAAATGTAAAAAACAAAAAAAGCATTCGCACGTGCAGTGCCCATAAAAGGAAGAACACAACCGTTAAACGGACAACAATATAATGAACGCATTAATGTTTCTTAGTGAATTCAGACTCGAGCTATAAAAATGTTTTTGTTTGTTTGTTTGTTTGTTTGTTTAGCCTGTAGGCATTAAATCGTTTCCTCCTCATCCTCATTTTTGTCATTAGACTTATTAGTTTAACTCATAAGTTAAAATAAGTTAAAAACTTATAAAGAAAAGGTAAAAAGGACAAAGCATTTATGAAAAAGTAAACAAATCTACAAACATTAGTGGAACAAATATGAATGTGTGTGAATTACTAGAGATTATTTTTGCAAAATAACATTCCTCAAAACTTTTGTATTCAAATTATGCACTGCATATTGATTAATCTATGTATGTATTTATTTATTTTGGTCAAAATAGTCATTTTAATAAATGTTCTACTGAAGTAAATTTATGAGAGTTTATTCTCTCTTTTCTATATTTCTTTTTCTTTTCTTTTTTTAAATGTAAATTTATGTAATCATATACAACCCCCATTCTTGTGGAATATTTACATTTTTCATTTCCCCCCATTTTTAAAGTATGCAAACAAATTTGGTGTAATATATATTTTAATGCAGGCGTTATGAATATACATGAATATGCAAATAGGAAATGCCCCCATTTCCTCCTGCTAACTTTAGCCAACCAAGTTACAAACCTAGTTAACCACTAGTTAACCAGATTTCCAATGAGTATGGACTGGTTTTGTCGTTTTCTCACTGGTTTATTTACCAGCAGCTGAACCTGACAAAATATAACAACCAAAACTTTCTTCATTGCTAACATTCGCTTAGCTAGCTCAGTATCATGTCATAATTGATATCGGACGTGATTGGTCGAAAGCTTAAGTGTAGCCCTGCCCAGAAACGATTTTACTCATCTGTATAATCAGTACATAAACTGAACTTAGTTATTAAACATTATATTTTTTGCGTTTTTGGGCGATTCTGGGAGCATGTTGGAGACGAAACATAATTTCTAACATATGTGCTTGGCCCCTGTGGAAAAATATATATATAGTAGAGCTATAGCTAAAGTCCGAGTCATGAATAAGGAGGTTTAAAAGTCATCTTTTTCTTTTTTTTTTTTTTTGTAGATTAATTGGTTAACTACATGGAACACATTCATTATTAGATTGAAACGTTTAGCAAACTGACATCGAAGCTACAATGTGTTTAATGTATAATGATATGTCCTTAATACACTTTCATAGTTTTATACACTCATTTGTTGTTGTGTTTTATTGTTGTTGTTGTTGTTGCCAGATATGACCACAGTCCTTTCTGTCATTGTGTGTATGAACAAGATATTTGTCCCCAGAGTTTTGAGATTTAGAGCGACAAGAAGCCTGGAAGCTACTCTTCTAACAGCTTCGAACAAACTGACAAGGGCTTTGTGCAGCCATGCAGCAGGATATGAGCATAAGAGGAAGCACAAGTTCAGAAAAAAAGTCAGGAAATGTGGAAGACATCACACACGCACACACACACACATGCACACTACAAAGCGGAGTGTAATGAGAAGAGGCGTGGCTGTGTTCTTCACAACACTGATATTGAAAATCCAGATGTTTTTGATGTTGGATAAAATATAAAAGTTTATTAAACAGTTGGAAACAACAAGGACTCGGCGTTAGACAGTTTTAGAGCCCTGACAAGAGCAGCTTCATTCCTTACTATACACAGTATAGTAAAACACTTAGCAGAATAAATAAACAAATGTATGATAATGTTTACTATTATTATTTCTATTAAACTTATTGTATATCTTTTTTATTATTATTTTAATGCTAAAGAAGGAAAAGATTTTTCCACCAGTAAAATGGAAATAAAAAAGGGGCAGTTTGCATAAATGTCTTAATCTAACCACCAAGTGATGAATTTGTAAATTCCTTTTTCTTTATCTTTTAATGAAACTATGTTCCTGAAAAAAAAACATTATAAGCAGCTAAAAAGTTTGGAGTTAAGGTTATACCATTTGTTTTATTAAAATCAGTTTCTTGTCTCTAAACATTAAACAGTTTGATATTTTGATTGTTCTTTGCCTAACCATGGCTGAAATTGTTCCCTGAAATCCTGCCTTGTAATAAACAAACTAACATTACTTATTTTTGCATTTTATAAATCTATGTAAATAATCATACAATCATATACATAGGCGTAAATATATAAACCATTAAATAATGTATTTAATTCTTGATATTAAATAAAATAAAACTAAAACCATAATTACATTATTTTAAACCTTTTTGTTTTACATTTACGTACATTGTAACATCATTAAAATATTTTATAATATTATAAAAGTGGACTTTATATATATATGCACTATAACAGCATGATATATTTTAGTATTAATTGTAATATGATTAAAATATTTTACAACAGCATTTCTATAACAGTATTTTATTAAGTATTATCTTTTAGTGATTTCTCCACTTCATTACACGACCACCAGAGGGCAGTGTTGTCTACGGCGTGAAGCACATAGCGCTCTGGTGATTTAAAAGTAATATTTTTAGTAACGTTTTTAGTAGATGGATTACTTTGTTCCAAATATAAAGATGTCTTATAACATTTGAGTATTATAATTTAACCAATCTCAACGAAAAATTCACATTTTTAGTAATTGTTGTTCAATTCTTTTTAAATAAAGTTTTTTTTTGGAAATCACAAAGTCTTCCTCTTAGCGTTAGCCAAAATGGCGGCGGATCAAGTTCTTATTCCTGCACCGTCGCTGTCAGCTAAATATGAAGGGTATGTAGGTTGTGTTTCATTATAGCTTTATTTTTATACTTAGGAACATGTCTAGACTTTTCGCGCTGTCAAACAGAAGATATTTATTTAGCGCTCAGAGTGTTTGTTGTTAGCTTCCTGGCCAGCCGACTAAAGCGCTTTGATGTGGGCCGAGTGCCAAATCGGCTCCTAGTGTATAAGTAGGGAACTACGTAGGGCGTGAAAGAGAGTGTAAACCCTACGTAGTGCGCATATGTAGGGAGTGGGAGACATTTGGGATTCAGTCGCTGTATATTGTAGGCACTTTACTATGTACAATAGAGATAGCAACAACTTATTACTCTATTTAACACTGTGCTAGATAGTTTTTATAGTTTTTATAGTTTTTGCTAAACTATTTAGCAAAAAATATTAATTTATGTTAACATGTTCCTTAAATAAGAGGTCAGCATTTATTCAGGGAATAGATTTAATGTTAATATTTTCAATAAAATTCTCAGTTAATAGTGTGTATTATTATTGTTATTATTATTATTATTATTATTATTATTACATATAAAAATAATACTAATGTAACTGATGGAGTAAAAAATGAAACTATTCAGTCAGATTTTTAATAAAGTTAATAAAATAAATAAATTCTTATGTGAGTCTGTGATGATAATTTGGGTTTGTAGTGAACATTTGGAAGGTCTGAATGAAAATATAAAGTTTTTTTTTGTTTTGTTTTGTTTGTTTTTAAAAAGATAGATAATAGAAGATACTTTGCTGTAGCAGTGAAGTACAGTTGTGTACATTTATTTAAATTTAATTTTATTTAGAGTATTAAAGCCATTCCTAAGAGAAGGTGAGGGGGAGAAAAAAAGAAAAGCAAATAAAAAGGAAGGAAATAGAAATAAAATGTAAAGAATGATGAATGAAAATAGAAAGAGTAAAAAATATTATTTAATTTTTTTTTAAAGGAATTAAATAAAATATTTTCTGGTAAAGTGCGAATCCTCTATGATACTTGGGTATAGCAGCGAAATACAGTCACATAGATATGTGTCTTTTTCCTTTAAAAATATTTATTTTATTTATAATTTTTTGAGGGCAATAAAGACTTTGTTGGCTACGTGTATAAGAGGTTATGTGTGTGTGTGTGTGTGTGTGTGTGTGTGTGTCTGTGAGAAGTTACATTTTTATAGACTACTAAAGCCTCTCCTAAGAGTAGGTGAGAAAAAAGAGAAGGAAATAAATGGAAGAAAATGCAGAAAAAAAGAGAGTAAAAAGAGAAAAATATGCATCATATGCTCATGTGCATACAGTGTACACACCAACAAATTAAACACAAAACACAATTTCACAGTAAAACAGGAATTAATACAAATAGTACACACACACACTGCCCTTTATCATGTATAATACATTTCTCTCCTCATTATTTCATAAGCTGATGTAGATGTAGCAGTGAATATTATGTTATGTATGAAATAGTACACACACTTTATGTATTGTTTGTATGAGTGAGCTCATGTTTTATAAATAGTCACACCTGAAACTGATTTTTTTCACACCCTGATCAGATCTCTTCATGTATAACATTTTTCTTTTTTTTTTCTCCCAAGATCTTTTGCATATCTGACAGTAAGAGACAGGCTGCCGATGATCCTGACCAAAGTCATCGATACCATTCATCGAAACAAAAACAACTTCTTTGAGAAGCATGGGGAGGTAAGGAGAAGAAAGGCTTGAGCACATACAGCATGTTGAATACAGAGCACCGTGACTAACTACTGTAGCTCATCAGCTTAGGAAGAAATTGTTGGATCATGTTAGAGCGTACACACTGTCACATAAAATAATGTCCTAAGACTAATCCTGGGTCCTTCCCTCAGTCGTCGCTTATCAAACCTAAGATAAATGCCGTTAGCCAGATTTACTAATCGTAATCATTTCAAGCAGGCTAATTCAGTTCTTCAAATGCACCTCAGAACAGGATCAATGTTTATTTAATACTACAAGAGTAAAATACTGCAAGGGCCTTTATGTATATATAGAACTATATATAGTTAACGCTCAACATGATGCTGCCACCACCATGCTTTAATCATTGTATGTTCAAAAACAGCTTTACAGGACAGATATAAATCCAAGATCATGATACATCTGCAAACAGTCCAATCCAGCAATTCAAATATGAAGACCAGAGCTCAGATTTAGCATGCTGTTAGTTTATCTACTCTTGTCGTAATGACCTCTGCATCAACAGGTGGGCGTGGACGCAGAGAAAAGAGCCATCTCCTTCCTGTCCAAGCTGAGGAACGAGCTACAGACAGACAAACCCGTGCTGCTCCTGACCGACTCGGCAGACGATACGGACGCGTGGAACCGGTACATGCAGAGACAACAGGACCTGATGGAGGACAGCCAGCTGGTCAGCTGGTTCAAGTCACCCTGGCTCTATGTGGAGTGCTACATGTACAGGAGGATCCAGGAGGCTTTGTGGCTCAGGTGAGGTTGAGGAGCTTCCATTTGACTGTATGGTACGGTATGGTTACTGATCTAAATCCAGAACTATCTGCACTCTGGTTCAATTCACTTCAGATCAGTGAGTAAGACAGAGGCGACAGTGGTGAGGTTAAACTCCGTGAGAAGATATGACCTGCCAGCTTGCACACATTTTGCATAGGAGCTCAGCATTTTAACATTGGAGTAAGCTAGTAAGCTATTTATTGCTAAAAATATGCCAATAAAGCAATCAGCTAGCTATGGTGATATTGGAGACATCTGAAAACTGTGCTTTTAGCTAAACCGAAGGGAATTCACTGAAGGGGAAAGGACATGAGATGGGAAAGACAAGCATTAACTTCTGGAAGCAATTACTTTTACTTCACGCTGACTTTATTTAGGTCAAATTTAACTGTAAATGAATGAGTGTCAGTGGACTGTGGTCTGTTTGGTTGGTAAAAAATGGAGCTGCTGGTGATTATTAAATAGCGTCAGACTAGTGTTTTTTTCACTGCAGATCTGGGGGAAAAAGAGAAAATAATTTGTCTCATCCACTGCCGCACTCCAGGGTATTTCTGTTTTTTTTTTCTCCTGCCTGCTAGGATTTTCTTTGTTAGTACTGTTGGCACCTGTACATATGACGATTTCATCTGACCAATCAGTGGTCTGCATTATTTCTAGCTCCACCCACATGTTCCTGTTTGGCGTTATAAATCTGTAACATGGTAACAATCAACAATAAACTCTATTTTTATCATTTTCTTTTCTTTTTTTTTCACCGAAGTCCTCCAATCTGTGATTTTGACGCCTTTAAGGAGGGAAAGACGAGCAGCTTCTTCGAGTCCCAGCAAGCGATCATCTTGCTCTGTACGTACCTACGAGAGATCCTCGCCTCCACAGATAACACAAACAAGAAATGGCTCTTCGAACATTTCTTCAGGTTTCTGCAGGTTAGTGTATTCTAGCACATGATGCTTTTATTCATCCTGATACTTCTTCTTCTTCTTCTTTGG
>CM074963.1:15753069-15767102 GCA_037577455.1 Pangasius macronema | reverse complement strand
TGAGGAGATGAAGCTAGTGGGTGCAAGTGTTGAGGATGCAGAAGATAGGGATAGGTGGAGAGTGATGATTCGCTGAGATGACCCCTGAAGGGAAAAGCCCAAAGAAGAAGAAGAACAGTCTCTAGATTTTACACAGAATACTGCAAAACAAACAAACAAACAAACAAAAAGCATCCTGTGTGTGAAACACCTTGCTGATGAGAGAGATCAGAGGAAATGACCAGACTGGTCTGAGCTGATAGGAAGCGCGGTAAGCAGAAAAGCATCTCAGAAAACACAACACATTAAACCTTGAGGTGGATGGGCTGCAACTGCAGAAGACCCCATCAGGATCCAGTCCTGTCAGCCAAGAACAAGGATCTGAGGCTATCATGGGCAGTGGATCCTGATGGGGTCTTCTGCAGTTGCAGCCCATCCACCTCAAGGTTTGATGGTTTTTGCATGCTGAGATGCTTTTCTGCTCACCACAGTCGTAAAGAGTGATTAGATGTGTTACTATATCCTTCCTGACAGTCTGGTTTTGTTCTTGCACCATTCTCTGTAAACTCTAGAGACTGTTATGTGTGAAATTTCCAGGAGATCTACAGTTTATGAAATACTGAACCAGCCCATCTGACACCAACATCCATGCCACGGTTAAAGTCACAGAGATCACACTTTTTCCCCATTCTGATGTTTGATGTGAAGATTAACTGAAGCTCTTGACCTGTATCTGCATGACTTTATGCATTGTTCAGGTGTTCCTATTGAAGTGGACGGTGAATGTACGTATTCATAAAGTCCATAAAACTGTAAGCGCTTCTGTAAATCTTGCATTCTGCATTTCTGCAGAAATAAATAATCATAAATAAATTGCAATAATAAGCAATTCATTACTGAATTTAGAATCCAATTCAATTTTATTTGTATAGGACTTTTAACAATGGACATTGTCACGAAGCAGCTTTACAGAAATAAATATATTCAGGATATAAATTGTAAATGTATGAAGAATAAATGTGACCGTCATAAAAATGGATGACTTCGAGAATTTTATGTATGTATGACTTTTTATATAGATAGAGATTAGACTTTCATCCGTTAGTCCCAGTCTTTCTTACTTAGCTCAGTAGAAATATAAAATCCTATCAAAATTACAATAAAAGGAAATGACATTTGTGCATTTAGAATTTCCATTCAGCATTTTCATTTTCGCCAGCCTCTCGACACGCCACTCATCCATCTGCTGCTCAGGGACCTGGTTAATGTCACTGTGCTCTCCTGGCTTTTTCTATTTTTCTATTTCCTGCTCATTTTGGTGATGATGATGCAGAAGTCCCGCTGTGTGCCGAGCATCTCGGAGGAAAGTCGTATCATATAAAATTATAAAATAGGATTGAATTATTATTAATGAAAAAAAAAAAAAAAAGCTGAAGAATGCTATTAGCAATAGAACGCCCGGCTGCTCTCGAAAAGGCCGTGTCACGGGTATATGTAATTAACCAGGATGTGGCTGTGGCTGTGGAGAGAGTCGGCGTCATTGCTGACTGAGGAGGAGAGAATCTGATTAAAAACAGGCAGGTAGAGCAAAGAGGCTAGCAAGAACATGAGAGAGGGACGGAGAGAGAGAGAGAGATTCAGGTGGCATGGGATTAAAGGTAGAAGAGAACGAGGTTGGGGAGGGGGGGGGGTTAAGAGCGTGGGAGTTGGAGAGAGAGAGATAACCTTTAATACTCTTTACAGGTACAACGTGTGCTCTCCAGCTAAAGGTAAACAACATACTCAGCAGCACCCAGGCCACATCCTTTTTCCACGAGACACAGAGCGAGACCACGTGCGAGACACACCGAGGCAGAATGTTATAGCCGTTTATTCTGATTGGTCAGAAGGTGTTGATTAATTCTCAGCAGCCCTGACAGTAGTGCAGTCCCAAATCACAGGTTTATGTTAATGCTCTTGTTCTAATATACAGTCAGGTCCATAAGTATTTGGACAGTGACACATTTTTGGTAATTTTGCTTCTGTGCTCCACCACAATGGATTTAAAATGAAGCAATTAAAATGTGATTGAAGTGTAGACTTTCAGCTTTAATTCAAGAGGTTTAATTAAAAAAAATTCTGCATTAACCATTTAGGAATTAGGATCATTTTTTATAGTTGCTCTCCATTTTCACAGGCTCAAAAGTTATTGGACATTTGACTGAGAAGCAGTTTCATGTTTCCTCCTCAAAGGTCTGTCAAACATGTGGAGGCAGTGTTATGACATGGGCATTTATGGCTGCCAGTGGAGCTGGGTCACTGGTGTTTATTGACGATGTGACCTGCTGAAGTAGCAGGATGAACACTGCCTCCACATGTTTGACAGATGATGTGATATGTTTTGGCTCATGGTACAACTATTAACTATTCTGGTAAAAGTTAATCTTGCATTATTTTTAGGGGTTTTCTAGCAAAGTCTAATCTGGCCTTTCAGTTCTTGAGTGTTACCTCAACTGTATTTACATTCATGAAGGCGTCTCTTGATTGTAGACTTGGACAATGATATGCCTTCCTCCTCCAGAGTGTTCTTGCCATGGCTAGATGTTTTGAAGGGGTTTTTCTTCGCTTAGGAATGAATTCTGTGATCATCCACTTTAGTTGTTTTCCGTGGTCTTCCAGGCCTTTTGGTGTTGCTGAGCTTGTCAGTGCATTCCTTCTTTTTAAGAATGTACCAAATTGTTGATTTGGCCGCTCCTATTAACTGCTAAAACGTACTTGTCATTCTTTAATGAACCAAAAATTGATATCGCTGGCAAAACTGGTGTGGTATAAGAGGAATAAAACATTTTGAGATGTGCTGTTATAGGAAAAGTATCAACTTTGGGATGGTAAAGTACTTCCCTATAACAGCACACAAGCTTGTCATGTTACAGAGAAACTGCAAAGTGTAAAGTCTTCTGTCCTGAAGATATCGGAAAGCTCTACCTCTGATTGTTACAAAAACGCTGACACTGGAGACCCCTTCCATGAATGTTAAATGAACATCTCCTCAGAGAAAACTTCAACGATTACATTACACACGCTGTTTATGTGAAGCTTTTGCCTTACAAGTCTCTGCGAATGAGCTGTTACTATGCGAACATTAATATATTAGAACGAGCGCATTAATATAAACCTGTGATTTGCAGTTGCACTACTACCAGAGCTGCTGTTATAGAGAATTATTCACCACTATCTGATGAATCAGAATCGTGCTTTCTGCAGCGCTGTGGCTTAAGATATGGTCTGACTTCAATAACCGCACTTAGATTTTATTATTTTTTTCATTAGAGCCCTGCTATGTGTTTAAAGGTTTGGGAGATTTTCAGTGGATATTTTTTTTACATTGTCTGTTACATTTAATTCAACCATAACACCATGATGGTTAGAATTAAAAGGACTGTTTAACAAAGTACTGTGTGCTGTGTTTAAAGCCTGCTTCTTGCCTTGTAGGAGTGAAGGAGAGTGTGTAGAGGGCATGGCTGAGATATTTGATATGCTGCTGGCCACCGTGGCCCGTTTCCGCACCCTCAAACTCAAGTCAGAGGAGTTCGTGTGTCTCAAAGCTATCATACTGCTCAACTCTGGTGAGTACTTCAGCAAATCTGGCCAAGTGTGGTGACCCATACTCGGAATTTGTGCTCTGCATTTAACCCATCCAAGTGCACACACACAGTAGTGNGGTATTGAGGGTGGCAGAGAGCGCTGGTCATTCACTCCCCCACCTACAATCCCTGCCGGACCCGAGACTCGAACCCCTCCACCTTCAGGTTCACCTTCAGGTTACAAGTCCGACTCTCAGACCATTAGGCCACAACTGCCCCAGACAGCTTTTAAGGCCAAGGTTGTTAGACCTTGGCCTTAAAAGCGTTGTTCTCTGGTTTACAGTCTATGGAAAACAAAACAACAAAAACAGCAACAAAAAAAATACAGCGACTTTCTTTTAACCTGTGCCATCTCAGTTATATGTGATCACCTTTACTGCATGCTTTTGGATAGACTGTTGCTTCTGTCTCTTTCTGTAATGCATTGGACTCTCTTGGACTCCATAGATAACTTCTTTACAGTTATTGATTCTAAGCTGTTTGAGGTGATTGTGTGTGTGTGTGTGTTGATTAGGTGCGTTTTCATTCTGCTCCTCCCCCGTCGAGCCCCTGAGGGACGGCTTCATGGTGCAGTGCATGATGGATAACATCACGGATGCCCTCATACACTACATCAGCCAGTCAGGAATCTCGGTGCAGCTCCAGTCCCGGCGTCAGGCCCAGCTCCTGCTTTTGCTCTCACACATCAGACACATGAGGTAAAATATACTGGAGAAGGTAGGAGGAACTTGCTAATTCACCCTATTTTACATCCCTGATGTGTCTGTATCTCTTCATTTGTTGAGAAGCTATAAAGGGATGGAGCATCTGTACAGCATGAAGTGCAAGAACAAAGTTCCTCTGTATGATCTGCTACTGGAGATGTTGGATGCACATAGGCTCTGCCCCCTGGGCAAAGTGTCAAGGAACTGGGCTGATAGAGTGTCGTCTTCACCTACTACAACCGCCACAACCACGACCCCAACCACCACCACCACCACCACTGCCTCCACGTGTGCCGCAGACTTGCAGTCCAACCCGCCGCGTCCTAACCAAGGTGCCAGGCCATGAAAATAACTGCTGTGCAGCGAGAGAATATAAACAGCTAATGTTATCCATCAGATGGTGGTTGGTTTTAAGGCTGGAGCTGAATTCAATCAGGTCCTCTTAATGGGAAAGTGATGTGATGATTTCTTTAACAAGGGTTTCTTTCCTTACGACTTGGCCCCGTTCTTCATTTCGCTGGATTGGATTATTGTCAATTTGACATGATTTTTTTTTGCATTCTTTAAAGCTGCTGTCAACTTAAATGGTATTAGATTGCACCAGAGTTCTCTAGGAAGGAAGTGGGTCCCAGCTGTTCCTTCAAGAGCAACCCACTGAAATAGAATCAATAATAAGCAAAATCGCCAAGACCCTTTCACCCTTTATAGAAAGGTACCACTTTAGTTAAGATGGAATTGAGTATCGGGAAAATCCTATGAGGCCAAATGTAAGTAATAAAATTTGTTATAATTGTGATGTACACAAAGAGTCAGCAAGCTAAAAAAAATATATATATTAGATACGTATGAGGAAAGTTCTTTGTATTCAGAATCGTGTTACACAGGTCTTCAAGGTGATTTTCTGGCTTCCCTATTCAGAGTAAGCAAATCACTTGGGTGTAGTTTGCGCCTACGCCAGATTTGTCTTGAGTAGTAGCATCGGAGCTTCAAAATCTTCTAGACCACTTTAAATATGAGCACTTTTCTTCAAAGCCAAAAACATTCGGGGGAAGAAGATGTGGATTAAGCAGATTTTTCCTTATCTAACGATAGCAAATGGAATATGATGCAACACAAAGGCAAGGGACAATTCAAAAATGAAAAGACATGTTGATGTATGGAAGAGAAGATGTAAAGCATAAATAAATGTTAAAATAGTTCTAATAGTCGTATCGTATATTGCTACATGAATAGTCCTAATTGTAATGATCACAATCACCGTAAATGTGGTTTAATTTAACAATATGGCTTCCACGTTCGTTATTCAGCAGCTTATAAAATAGCACTTGATCCAGCACATCTTGTTATTTTGCACTTTCTTCTTCTTTTATATTGTGTGCACAAATTAAACGAAGGCACGAGACACTAAATGAAGCTCATGAAATCGTAATACGTGTGGGAGGTGAAGGCTATTTTAACATACTTTCATATTTTCAATTTTATTTCCAGTTGTAATGCCAAACTTTTTTGCTCAAATATAAAGAAATCATGAAGGATAAGCTAACCTAGCACTCCTCTGCTAAACTTACAGCTCACTGAAGTGTTTCTCATAATATAAGCAATATCTCTGATTAAGATATGTGTCCTCTGATCTCCTCTGTGCAGAAAAAACAGATTTTAAAGGGATGATACTACCACTTACGATACTATCAATGCCAGAATCACATCTACCTGAGACACACCTCAGTTTTACTCAAACAGCACTTGCACTGCTGCACATAAATAATAAATAAATAAATCCTGGTGAGTAGAAATGATTTAGAAAGCAGCTTTGTTTACCAGCTTGCTTTTTTTTTTTTATTTAGCCACACCACCTTGATCGACTGATATGTTCACAGACTTACCAGTCAAGAAAACAGCTCCTTTTTTGAACTTCAGTGTTTTTCAGCTTTTTTTGTTTTTCCCCCCAAATGTACTCACTGTCCTCTTTAGGCCCTTCATTCCTTACACAAGTGTCACAGTGGACTGTTTTTCTTTTTCTTTTCCCTTGTATCATTACTGTCTTCAGCAGTGTTTTTTTTTTTGCCACATCCACAATTTTGAGGGCTTGTACTGTAGTGACCAAAATTAGATCGGACAACCAAACGTCTGAGTGAAGGACATTAAAATACCGTACAGATGCCTCATTCTGCAGGACACTACATGGTCCTAAAGCCAGTTGGATTGCCTGAAGCTAGAAAAGGAATCAATGCAATTAGACGGATACTGTATATGAGGCGTGCACTAAAAACTGTACAGTGGAAACATAATTTACTCTGAAAACTGCTGATGAATGTATGTCCTCTCTGAGCATCAATGCAGTCCTATAAGCATCACTAATCAGAGACTTGGTAAATAGAAATCTTTACTACATGTGTTAAACTGAAATAAACCTGGACACAATGAATTCAGTCATGTTCATCAGGTTTGTATTCAGCCATGATTCAGAGAGAAACCTAATTCTGCAGTACGGTATGTACCTTGTGGTTAATAGATACGTGTTAATTCCAAGTAATTTCTGATATACTTTGTACTCTGGATGTTACATCTTATGTAGTAACTTATGGTACAAATACCTACCAGGTTTGTACAGCAGGACTTGGCACAAAATGATTCTCTTTAGAGATTTGAGTAATTTAGTTCGGTACACTAAATTGGTTAAATTCTTTTACTCTTTGATTTAGTCCTATTTTTAAAAAAACAAACTTGTATAGAAAGTAAATATCTGCACAAATGCAATATACTATTTCTGTCAGTGTACTGTGTGTAACAGAGTGTATTTTTTTTTAATATTGACTGCCACTGATCTCTTCTATTTCTTAAAAAAAAAGATTATCCAATAGCAGTCATATGATTTTGTTTTGTGATGAAACCTTGTTCATAATTGTTACATGTACCCCTGATTTGAAGAGTTAGTTAGTTCTAAAACATTCCAACCATTGGATATCCTTGTAAGGTGCCCAAACCACCTCATCTGCCTCCTCTCAATTCAGAGAAAGTCTTAAAAAAAAAAAAAAAACTCATTTCCACCACATGTACTCATTACCTTATTTTTCACTCATAGTGAGGACAGGGAAGAGAGTTGACTAATAAACAGAAAGCTTCATCCCCAAACTGAGCTCCTACTGTAACCTGCTGCTGCTGACCGTATCCATTTGTCAATCTCACACTTTCTTTTCCATTATTTTTTTCCATCTGTAGTGTATAAGATCCCAAAGTAAAAAGTGTAAAGTCCTCTAGCAGCAGCAAGGTCTCTCCCCTCACTTTTTTGGGAGACTACCAGAGATGCACTTCAGATGGCGCCAAGAAACCATCATCTGAAAATATCAGGGATGTTACCTGTTAATACTGGACACCTCTTCAACCATGGCTGCACCTGGATATCCTGTACATGAAACCCAGAAACAGGTTTGGAGATGAGACTCCCTTGGCAATGTCTAACACCAAATATGCAGAAACGACTCTTACTGTGCTTCTAAAGAGACTCAGTCATATGAAATAGCAACCCAGATACCCTGTACTCCTGCAGTACCTCCCACCACAAATCTTAAGCTCCACAATCATAGGCCTTCTCCAAATAAATACATGTAGACTGGATAAGCATACGCCCATGACCCTTCACAAAGCTGTGCAAGAGTGGACCCCAGTTCCACAGCCTGGGCAGAATCTGTATTGTTCCTCCTGAATCCTAGGTTCAACTATCGGATGGGCTGTCCTCTCCAGAACCCTGGCATATAGCTTTTGTAGAAGGTTGCGGAGTGCGATTCCCCCATAACTGGAACACACCCTCTGGTACCCCCTTTTAAAATAAATAAATAAATAAACTACAGACCACTATCCCTGCCCCAGATCTCCATGCAACCTTGAAAGGTATGTTAACCACATAATCCTACCCTTGTCCAATGTTTTCTCCGGACAAATCTTATCCAACCTTGCCATTATGAAGGTTTCTGAGATTTCTGGAACTTCCTCCTGAAGGGAGGGCATGTCCACTAGGTTAAGGAGTTAATTAGACTGCTCCTTCAATCACTTAAAAATATCCTGAGTAGAGGTTGACACTAACTGGCACTTGCTTAACAGAATTTGAGCATGGTCTTATTTCCCCCTTCAGAGGCACCACATGGTTTGCCAGAACATCTTTGACGCCACATGAAAGTCTTTTTTTCATGGCCTCTCTAGCCCAAGTTTCACTTCAGTAACTGCGTTTGCTGCATTCCTTCTGGCTCCCCTATGCCTCTCAATTGAATCAGTAGAGCCCTCCATGAGCATTTCTCGGAAGGCCTCCTTCTTCAACATGACTACCTCTCTCAGCACTGGTGTCCACAAGTGCATCCTAGGGTTAATACCATGACAGACACCAACGGTTTTCTGGCTGCAGCTTCTTGCAGCAGCCTGTGTGATCGAGGATATGAACTACCAGGTAAGTCTAAAGTATACAGGACTGAAGTAAACCATGTACCCTTTTCTGGAAAGTCTCCAACCTTATTTAAGATCTCTCACTGAAGCTTCTGCCAAATAATTTCAAGCAACCTACATGTCCAAAACATACGGCCTAATGTCTGATGATATAATCATAAAATCACTCATTGACCTTTGGCCCAAGGTGCTCTGGTAGCAAGTACACTTATGAGAAACATCGTGTTTATTAGACTTCTGTGCAAGCCAAGGAGTATAAAGACTATGAACTGAAGTCCCCTAGTAGTACTATGGATTGAGGAGCAAATACCATCTTGAGAATGTTTCACCTCCTCCAAGTTGGTTAAGGCTCTGGGTTACTGATCAGAAGGTTGGGGGTTCAAGCCCCAACACCACCAAGCTGCCTCTGTGGGGCCCTTGAGCAAGACCCTTAATCCTCTCTGCTCCAGGGGCATCGTATCATGACTGACCCTGCGATCTGACCCCAACTCCCAAGAAATGGTAGCAAGTACACTTATGAGAAACATCGTGTTTATTAGACTTCTGTGCAAGCCAAGGAGTATAAAGACTATGAACTGAAGTCCCCTAGTAGTACTATGGATTGAGGAGCAAATACCATCTTGAGAATGTTTCACCTCCTCCAAGTTGGTTAAGGCTCTGGGTTACTGATCAGAAGGTTGGGGGTTCAAGCCCCAACACCACCAAGCTGCCTCTGTGGGGCCCTTGAGCAAGACCCTTAATCCTCTCTGCTCCAGGGGCATCGTATCATGACTGACCCTGCGATCTGACCCCAACTCCCAAGAAGCTGGGATATGGGAAGAGAAGTATTTCACTGTACTGTAATGTATACGATATGACAAATAAAGGCTTTCTATTCTATTAAGTCAGAATACTCTGAGTTGCTATTTGGTGCAGGCAGAGTTTTACTTCCTGAGACTCCAAACCTTAAAAAGACAACCTTCCTTCTACCTGGAAAAACTCCAAGACTCCCAGCCTGGGTCCAGTGAGTATCTCTGCACTATCTTCCGTGTGAACTCCAGAGTAGGAGACAGACCACCCCCAATTGAGATGCATTGTACCTGAGCTCATACTGTGTCTATATCTTTCGATCTCACACAAAAACTCAGGCTCTTTCCCTGCCAGTGAAATGACAAAGCCCACAGCCAGTTTCTATTGCAAAGGTCTAGTCAAAGGCTGTTCATCACATGCCTGTGACCTGACTAGCATCTCACCTGATCCTGACCCACAATATCCTAAGAGATGGCTTCACCTCACCATTTTGGGCTGAGCTTGACTTGGTTACATGGGTGGCCCAGTCATCAGGCCCTCGCCTATAGACACCACCCTCACTCCTGGATGATAATCCAGGAAAGGTGCAATAGACTCTTTTTTTTCATGAAGGTCTGTAGGATCCTTTTTTGTCCGACTTCTCAAGGGTTCACCAAAGTGTACACTACAGAGAGCACTACTAATCTCCCAGAGGTTCTCCAAAGATCACAAGCCCCTTCAGGTTGATGGTTGATGGTTGATGGAGGGCCCAAAAGGCAGCACACCTTTATCGTATGCCCGATGCCTTATTTGTTTTCTCTCTTTATCTGTCTGAGCAGGGAGCTGAGCATGTGTGGCCATGAGCTGAGCAAACCCGAGGCTGAGCAGGATAAGTGGTGAGCTGCACTGTAAGTTTTACGTCACTGGCTGTGAACTATTTATTGTGTCAGAGCACATTTATTTATTAAATACTGTTATTCTCAAGTTAATGCATTGTGGCGCCATATCCTGCTGTACAAACTTGGTATTTTTGACACATTATTTAGGATGTACACTTAAAATTAACACGAGGTAGTCACAATACGGTGAAATAAAGTGCTACCAAATTTAATGGTCCTAATTTAAAATGTAATGCTCATATTTTGGCTTTAAATACAAAATGTTTATTGCTCTCTTCTCTGTATGTTGAGATATCGTATGCCTTATATTGCACTATGTTGTTATGCAGAGAACATCAACCCTTGTTTGATTGACAGTTGTTGTTTTTTTTCATCACGGTGATATACAGGTTGTTGGGAAAAAAAACACGCACACGACACTATTATGTATATATTAATCAGAAAAACCTTATTTACTGTCAGTGTTAGTAAACTGTACACTCATAAATAAGCACTGACAATTTCATAATTGATGTTTTATACATTTTTTTTAACAACCTAGTGACCTACTAGTATTTAGAAAAAAGCTTGGCTCTTACAGACATGTAACTATCAGTGATTGTTTAGTGTTTAAAAAAAATGCATCAACCGCATGCCGTGAGTAACGATAATAAAAAAAACAAAAACAAAAAAAACTTAAATAAATACATCATATTTAAAGGGCACTCAAATACTTATCAAAATCACTTTAAGTGAAATTTTATATAGCTTTTCGTATCTCAAATACAATCTTTAAATGAAAAAATAATTTCCACAAAGTAAGCAAACAGCATTGGCCATTTTGCTGGACGGTTTCGGTGCAGTACCTTAAAATACGCTCGAGTCAGTGCTATAAAGTCTGATTCACTTCAGAAGAATCCCATTCAGGATTCGGCTAACGATCAGACGATCGTCATTACACTTCTGATTGCAATCAATAATTTAAAGTAAAAAAAAAAAAATAAAAAAAAAAAATAGCAGCGGTATTTACCTGTACATGGATAATATTCAAATATTCAGCTTTGGCTAATAGACAGTCTTATAAGTTCACTTCATATTGTCCTGCCTCCTGAGGGGCGTGTGGGGGGGCCTCAGATGGGCGTGGGGGGGCCTCAGAGGGGCGTGGGGGGGCCTCAGATGGGCGGGGGGCCATTGGTGTAGCGCAGCATGGGGTGGAAAGAGCGGGCGAAGTTGTTGTGGTTGGCGCAGCTGTAATCCTCCTCAGTGATGGGCACCAGACACGCCAAACCCACGATGAGCAGCAGCAGGAGCTGCAGAGGCAGAGCCGCCCGCAGGACCCGCAGCAGGAAGGGCTGGCAGCGAGCCGCAGCAGCGCCACCGCGTGGCCCGGAGGAACCACAGCGAGAGGAAGCGCACGCAGAAACCCCGGGGGACCTGAACACGAGAGCAACACATTAACACTTATTAACACATTACCGCTTATTAACGTGGTTAACACATTAACCACGACGCATTAATGACATGAAATTAACGTTACTGGTGGAAATTCATGTTAAATTTTATTTCTTTTTTTTAAGCATTAATCAACTGAAAGACTACAAGTTAATAAAACCATCTTTTCAAGACGTGGCTTCATTACTTAAAACCGAGCTGATGATAAAAATAACTGACTTTAAATATAATCTATTAAACATGACCTGTACATTGGGCGGGATGCCATGGTTTCAGGAATGTTCTGGTAAAACAATTTCTGGAATTTTTCTTCTTTGGAAATTGTAAAAAAGGAATTACACTTTGCGTTTTCATCCAGAAACATTTTGGTGTCTATTTATTTATTTTTTTTAACCCAAGTGCCTAATTTCCCACTCTATTTAATCTCTCATTAATGTGAGTAAAAGAAGAACAGCACGTTCCTCTGCCTGAGCTTCAGAGCCCATAATTAACAGCCCTTAAGAACCCTCATTATAAAGTGGAGTTATTTACTAATTAAACTTAAGTAGCATTACTTAGTCGTTAACTGTTGTTCTCTGGGGGTTAGTAAGCGGAAAAATGATACACACCATCAAGGCCAAAACGTTAAGGCCACAGCCTAAACATTAAAGTGTGAATTTCTGTTCAGACATTTCTCAAAATGTTTCATGCACACGGTTACTTCCTGCCTGCAAGTAAGGTTTCAGTACTGAGCATTTTAACAACAAAGTACAGCTTGATTGGAGGAAAGAAAAAAAGTCAGTTGGGACTTTGAGCATCAACAAACTGGCCATGTTTGGTGGAAGTAAATCTACATCAACACATAATACTCAAAATACTAAAAATTAATTATAAAAAAACAAGGGACTTTATTGCTTTATGCAGCTGAGGATTGACATCTGAGCTTCTGCTGCACAAAGTCCCAAACAAGCGACAAAACAACTACAACCAACGCAACATAATCAACTAAAAACACAAACACAGAATAACTGTTTAAAGACTGAAATAACAAATCCAACATGTTTTGTGTGGACTCTAGAAATGATCGAGGTGATGGAGCTGAATTAAAGCCCGAGTTATTCAGTGTGGCGGAGGGAGAAAGGTGTTGTGAAAGGAGTTGTAAGGTGTTAGAATGTGTATGATCGAGGCTCAACAAACGAGACTTAGCATGGCGAGTCACAAACTGAGAGACAGTCATACAGGAAACTAAGGAGGTAATGAGAAGAATTTGATTGGCGTGGCTCAGAGTGGGTGTGGCTCAGAGTGGGCGTGGCTCAGAGTGGGCATGGCTCAGAGTGGGCATGGCTCAGAGTGGGCGTGGCTCAGAGTGGAGCTCCTGGAGGCTATGACAAAATAAGCCTGAATAATTCTGAATATGTCTGAAGTTTGCATTTTTAACTCATTAAAGCATTCAATGTGATAAAAATGCAGTAACTGAAAATTAAATTTATACATTTAAAATTGATATCCTGAATTTATGTATCTCTGTAAATCTGCTTTGTGACAACTTCCTTTGTTAAAGGCGCGATACAAATAAAACTGAATTGAATAACGACTGTGAGTGTGTTCTCCATTCAGACTCTTATCAGCATGTGAATGAAACAAAAGCTATGCATTAGAAAGTAAAATTAAACATGTCTAATGAATCAGAAACCAGTAGATTAGCTGCCAGGTCTCAGCAAAATCACTCCAACTACATCTCAAAAACTACAAAAAGATCTGAAACCAACTGCAAAAAAAAAAAATCTCATTTTTTTTTCTTTTTCTAAGTATTTGCATTGGAAACAAGTTCACTGTGGTGCACACGCATTTCTGATTTGTTATTTCTAAACTAGCCCAGTTTGGCACAAATAAAAGCTAGTGTGTGTGTGTGCTCATGAAAAACCAGCACGTTTTATTTTAACTCCTGTACCCTTTGCATTTACATTACATTTACATTTACAGCATTTGGCAGACGCCCTTATCCAGAGCGACTTACAATTACCTTATTCCTACTCCCCTTTCCTCCCAATCATAATCCCATAAAACCATAATTCCCAGTTTCCCCATTTCCTTTCCTCCCAATCATAATCCCATAAAACCATAATTCCCAGTTTCCCCATTTCCTTTCCTCCCAATCATAATCCCATAAAACCATAATTCCCAGTTTCCCCATTTCCTTTCCTCCCAATCATAAT
>CM074963.1:15677617-15702679 GCA_037577455.1 Pangasius macronema | reverse complement strand
GTGTGTGTGTGTGTGTGTGTGTGTGTGTGTGTGTGTACCTGCAGTATATTGCACTGCTGTATGGTGGTGTGTGTGTGTGTGTGTGTGTGTGTGTGTGTGTGTGTGTGTGTGTACCTGCAGTATATTGCACTGCTGTATGGTGGTGTGCTGCAGATGGCTGCTGTCCTGCTGTAGGCTCTGCGCAGTGACACACAGGGGTAACGTGGCCACGGCTTCCTCCGGCAGCTGCAGCGCGCTCATACACTTCTGCACGGCCTGCACCTGCACCTTAAAGCCCTCCATTTCCGTCAGCAGGTGCTGCACGACAAACACACATCATCATCATCATCATCATCATCATCATCTTAATGACTTCAGTGCTTCGGTCTCTGCCGTGGCTCCTCCCACGCCGCTCCGAGCTTCTCACCTGCCTCTGGAGCAGCTGTTCTCTGAGGCTGAGGCGAGCCAGCTCCGGGGACGCCAGCATCTCCTGAACTCTCTCTACAGAGCGGTGGAGGCTCTTCACCTCGCTCTCCAGCCTGCTCAGGTCCTGCAACCAGCACAGAGTAACGTGTTCACGTCAGCGAGTCACCGGACCTGGAGTGTGTCCTCTCTTTCTCAATGCCTTCTTTATTCCTCGAGCCTACACCACTCGTCATGTGTCTCAAAAACAGATTAAAGTCCAGCATCTTTAAGGAAGCACCGATTTTTAAAATGCAGCGAGGCAGAAAGCTTCTAGATCAAAGTCTTTGTTTTTTATTGTAGCGCATGAAATCCACCCGATCCACCTCTCCCATAAAACTAAATTAAACAAACGATACAAACAGGAAGCACTGATGGGGTCAGAAACACAGGAACAACAATGTTAAAGAAGAAACAATAGATATATTTAAAAAAAAATTAAAACAATTAAATGCTTCTTCTTTTTTTACTAAATAAAAAAAAAATCATATTGAAATTTTGTATAGACTAAACATACTGTGTGTGATGTTTTATTCGTGATTTATTCAGTGTAGTTACACCGCATTGTGTTTAAGTATGTTTGTTATCATTATAAATATTTTTAATAATATTTTAAATATTTTTTTATATTTTAATTTTAATATTTTTAATTTTTAATTTTTTATTTAAAACTGATTTTTTATTATTGTAAATTAAATTTATATATATATATATACTATATTTTAAAATGTCATTAGAACAAAAAATATATAGAAAATAATGAAAATAAATTAAATAATAATTTAATTAATTAATTAATTAATTAATAATAAATTAAAGAAAATAATAAAACATTTAAAAGAAATAAATTCAAGGCTTTTCCTAGTACAGTTTGGACATGACAGCTCATCAAAAACAAACAAACAAACAAACAAACAAACAAAAAACTTTTAAATAAAACCCGTTTGTCAAGATTTAATTGATTTAATTTATAAAGTCTGACATGAATTATCCTCCATTATTTTAGATCAAATGTAATGTAAAGAAAGGAAACCCAGTGAGTGAGATTCGCTCTCAGGCCACGTCACTGACCCACATTTCCAAACCGTGTATAATAGTAGGAACTCGCTCCTTTCAGACGTGTGTAAGTGGGTCAATTATCCTGCAGGTATCTCGAGAATAATTTCCAGAATAAGATGTTACAGTGCAGGATGAAGACAGAGCTGTTTCATTTGAAATGTGGTGTGTGTGTGTGTGTGTGTGTGTGTGTGTGTGTGTGTGTGTGTGTGTGTGTGTTGGGGGGGATAAACAGTCGTTCCCTCACCAGCCTCTCTTCTTTCTTTCTCTTAACTTTAATAAGACATCATGAACACAATTTAAAAAAACATTTAAAAAAAAAAGAGGGGCAGTCGTGGCCTAATGGTCTGAGAGTCGGACTTGTAATCTGAAGGTGAACCTGAAGGTGGTGGGTTCGAGTCTCGGGNCCACTGCTCCGGGTGTGTGTTCACGGGTGTGTGTGTGTTCACTACTGTGTGTGTGTGTGCACTTGGATGGGTTAAATCACTTCACTTCACTTCACTAAGCTGACATGTACAGTATAAACATCACCACTAGAGGGCAGGATTTTATCATAAATACATGAACTCCAAGCTAACATCCACAACACGAATGATGACTCATAAGGCTCTAATCTGGGCTTATGGCTATGACTACACACACACACACACACACACACACACACACACACACATCCCTCTTCAGGAAAACTGGCAATTTAGCCATGTAAGGTATTTTTACTCTAACCATATACCAAGACATTGCATTGTTTTGCCACATTTTATTAGAAAATAGTTCTTTTTTTTCCCTTAAGGGTGCCAATAATTCTGGACTTCATGACACTCATGATTAAATACAATACGTAAAAAAAAAATCTAGATATAATATATTGTATTATTTTATATACTGAATGCTAAATGTATGTATTAGAAATAAATTCCCTCCCTGTGCAGGATGTTGGCAGTGTGACAGAGCGTGTGTGTGTGTGTGTGTGTGTGTGTGTGTGTACACAGTGTGTGTGTGTGTCTGTGTGTGTGTGTGTACACAGTGTGTTACCTTCGCAGCGTCCTGCAGATTCAGCAGGCGTGTTTTGGCGCGTTGCTGCAGCTCTTCGGCGTGATGGCTCAGCTCTGCCACCTGCTGGTGAAGCGCGTCAGTGTGCACCACCTCTCCCAACAGCCCCACTCTCTCCATCACCGCCTCCATCTCACCCTGCAGCCTCCGCCACTCCCGCAGCAGCGCCTGCGCCGCGGCACAAACACGCGCAACGCTTTTATTCTTACAGCAGCCTTTTCGGCTTCACAAAACCGGACGCGAAGACGGGAGGAAATTGAGGTATTGGGGCAATAATATTAATAATACTTACAGCTTGGCGATATGATCATATAATACTGATATCGTGATAAATTATGTCGCGATACTCTTTTTTTAAGATACCGGTGGTATCGTGATATCTTTTTTTAACGTCCTTTATGTTTTTAATAATTATAGCCTAGTTGATCTCGACATTTCCATCATATCGCCCACCCTTGGTAGAACTTTTTGCCCCCAGTGAAGCCGATCTCATTTCAGGAAGCCTCATCAGAGGTTCTTTTCTGATTAGCATTATAACGTGTTACAAACACTCACTTATAACGCTGAATTCTCGATTCTGATTGGTCAGATCCTTCATACCTGGTGTGTTCTGATTTGCTCCTGCATCATAGAGGCGGGGCTCCACACGACGCTGGAGGAAACTAGAGTCTCGGCTTTTTCGGTCCAGTTCAGTATCAGGGTCAGTCTGTCGCTAAATTCCTCAAAGTGCTGCTCAGCCTGGAATGAGAAGCAGGAGGAGATTGAGCAGGAGTCAGGAATCTCGAGGCTGCAATTCCATAAAAACATCGTCTCAGCTTCCGTCTGAACACCTTCGGGGCTATCGTGGAGCGGCGTCTCGTCGGGTTTACCTTCTTAAGCCGCGTGGTCCTTCCCTCTGCGAGTCTGCTGGTCTGAGAGTGAAGCTCGGTGAGTTTGCTCAGCGTGGCGCCCAGCTGCCGGGCCAGGAGCGGGTTCTGCTCCCCGAACTCCTGCATGGCCACATCCAGCTCAGAGAGAGCATGCGAGCAGTCCTCCAGCTCCTCACGCAGAGTCTGCATGGAAATAAACACCAAGGAATGACTCTCTTCCTTACTAACTGCTCTCTAAAAGGGGTTTAGAGTAATGGCTGTGTTTAGTTCAGAGTCAGATCGGAGTCGATTCAGCTTTCTCACTGTGCTCAAGCAACGGTATAGCTCAGAACCGAATCAGAGTCGAACTGCTTTCTCACAGTGATCCGGTTCACCTGAAAGCAAACTCTGTTGATTCAGAGTTAACTCACTTTCTCACTACGATCGAGTTCACTTGAAAGCGAACAAAACAGAAAAGGTTCATTTGATTCATTCCCTGCAGTCAAGTCAATTCGGAGTTGAATCGCTTTCTCACTGTGATCGAGTTCACTTGAAAGCAAACGAATCGAATCGAATCGAATCGAATCGACTCCAGGAAGTGAATCGAATGAAACTTTTTTGTTTTGTCATCTTAGTAAATCAGAACGACCCACCAGGAAGAAAAATGCACCAAGCGACTCCTTTAAAGGAAGTGTGTTTAAGAGTCAGTGCGGTACCTCCGTCTCCTCTTTGGCCTCTTCTACATCCACGCTCTTCTGCTTCAGCTTCACAGAGATGGTGCTGACTTTCTCCGAGATGTCCTTCAGTCTGGCGGTAAAGTCTTCTTTAACGTCTCTGCTGTGCTGCACTTCTCTCTCGCGGCTCTGCACCTGGAATTCATATTATAACAAAAAGCGTGTATTGTTTTAGCTAATCACAGTTCCCTAATTTCAGTAAAAACAAAGGAAATACTGGACAAGACATTTCACAAGCATCTGCATGTAATCTAACGTGTGACATATGCACATGACGTGAATAAGGAAGTAGATGGTGGAGCCTGCTGTCCAAGCTCGTGACTCAGACTCGGATGAATTCAAAGTTGATGAATTAGTTTCACGGCTAATGTGAAACACACAGCAGTACTATAAAGCGTGTGTCTGTCTGTGCAAGTGTGTACCTGGTCCTCTGCTGAACCCAATGCCAGAGTGACCTGAGCCAGCTGAGTGCTGATCTCAGAGGGAACAGTGACATGGAGGTCTTTGTATTTCGTCTGCTGGCGATCCGCAATCTGCTCCAGAGCCTGCCGCTGAGACTGAACGCCGCCATGAGCCGTCTAGCACACACAAGACACACAAGACACACAAGAAACGTTCATGAGAGCTGTCTGGAAAATGATCAGGAGGAGAAACGCATCAACACCGTTTGATTTCGCTCCGTTTATGTTCCCTAAATAAATAGTGGCCATGACAATCAAATATGTGTGTTACTGCACTTATGCTACTAGGCATATTCTTTATAATGCTAGCGGATTTAACCTAATAAAAATGAAATGCATTAGCCGGCTACATTAGTGACCTTAGACTAATGCTGCGGTGGAAAAGAGCGGCTCTTGCTCTAGCGCTTCTGTACAGCTGTTAAGTAAAATACATTCTTTTGTCCTGGCTAGCGGCTGAACGTCAAGAACAACATACTGGGTATTTTCACATCAGTTGTCTGTCTCACCTAGCCAGTGTTTGGTGCTAGCGATGAACTCCTCGTTAGCTAGAAAGCTAGAAAGATGTTCACAGTTTGCAGTCTGCTTTGCTTTAACTGCCATCAATATGCATGAAAAATGTCAAGATCGCTGTCATTTCACGTCGTCTGGCTTTAAGTGCCATATAGGACACTGATATGTGATGTTGGTATTTTTAGCACATATGAGTAAATAAGCATGGTATTGGATGATACTCCATACCAGACTCAGTATCCAGTATCTCAGTATTAGCATCCCTAAGCAGGAAGGACAGGAACGACATGGTGTTTTAATTCCACTTTACCTCCAGGTCAGAGAGCAGGGTGTCCAGGTCAGCTGTGGGGCTGAGCAACAGGCCCTGTGTGTCCTGGATCCAGTCTTTAACGAGTCCCAGCTCCCTCTCCACCTCCTCTCGCTCCAGCAGCTCCACCTGCACCTGCTGCCGGCTCACACACACTTTCTGCAGCAGGCTGGATTCGGGAGATAAATAAGAGAGGTGTGATGTAGGATGTGGATATGTAATCAACTTCACGTATTATTATCCTGTAACAGTATGACGCAGAGGGTTTTATTTCTTATGCTTAATGAACACGCTTTAAATACATCTTAAATGAGCTCAACAGATACAAAAGCAGGAACACTGTGCATCTGATACATGACATTTTATCAGTACCTCTCATATTTCTCCTGCATTGCCTGAATCTCTTTCAGACAGAAAGCATCTTCATTGCTGGCGTTATTGGCCTGCTTGGTGGGCGTGGCTAGCTGGCTGATAGGTGTGGTTGTTTGGTATTTGGGTGTGGCTGGCTGTGTGATAACCAGGTCTAAGTGGTTCCTGGGCATAGTTGGCTGTGTGCTGGGTGTGGCTGTTTGATTGCTAGGCATGTCTAAGTGGTTGTTGGGCGTGGCTGGCTGTGTAGTGGGTGTGGTTGATTGTGTACTGGGTGTGGTTAGCTGTGTGCTGGGTGTGGCTGTTTGATTGGTAAGTGTGTCTAATTGGTTGTTGGGTGTGGCTGGCTGTGCAGTGGGTGTGGTTGATTGTGGACTGGGTGTGGTTAGCTGTGTGCTGGGCATGGTTGTTTGAATGCTAGGTGTGTCTAATTGGTTGTTGGGCGTGGCTGGCTGTGTAGTGGGTGTGGTTGATTGTGTACTGGGTGTGGTTAGCTGTGTGCTGGACGTGGATGTTTGATCACTAGGCATGTCTATGTGGTTGTTGGGAGAGGCTGTCTGTGTAGTGGGCGTGGTTGATTGGTTGCTGGTTGAGGCTGGCAGCTTGCTTGGCGTGGTTGGTTGCTTGCTTGGCGTGGTTGGTTGCTTGATGGGCGTGGTTGGTTGCTTGATGGGCGTGGTTGGTTGCTTGAGGGGCGTGGTTGGTTGCTTGATGGGCGTGGCTGACAGCTTGCCAAGCCTGGGTGTTTGGTTGCTGATAGAGCGGGTCTGGTCGCTGGGTGTCTTTAGTCCTGCAGCATCAAAGTGGAGGAGCAAGTGAAGGGCGTGGTGTCTGAGGAGTGTCAGGGCGCTGTTCTCTCTCTCCACCTCTCGGCTAAACGAGTCATGATACTCTAACAGGTTGTGAAGGGCCACGGTGCTGGCTGCTTTCTCCACCACACTGTCAGGAACTCGGCTGTGCAGGTCCTCCGACACAGACCTCATCTTCTCCAGCTACAGGTAACGACAGGGGGCACAAACTTAGCAGAGTGGTAGCATTGGTAATTATTTTTAAAAATGTAGATTATTAAGACTAACCAGTCTTTAGCTACGACAATGTTATGTAAGTGTATACACTCGCAGAAAAAGCTTATCTTGACCTTCTTTGTCACTAGGGTGGTACGGTTAGGTTTTGCACCCTTAATATGTGTCTTTCACCTGGATAGGAAGATGTAGTGTATTTTTAAAAAAGATTAAAGGTACATAATCTAGTTTTTGTACCCCAATGGTACAAAATGTGAATTTTTGAGGGGACCACTCCACTGACAAGCAATGATACAGCTTAGTACCCCTTTTTTCTTAAGATTGTTGCCTGTAGGTTGGTTGAAGCCACTTTTCTCTTTCTCTGTGGAATCACTGTTTAAGGATATTTGTTCTAGATTAACCTGTAGCTGAACAGCTTTTTAAAGTATTTCTCGGTCATAATATCAAGCAGGAAGTCGACGTGGCTTTAAATGCTGTCTGATTGAAATGTAAAAGACCTGTAACAGCTCACATAAAATTGCTATACGTGTCAACCTTTTATTCTAAACATGTTTTCGTATAAATGTTTTCCATTCGATGGCACGTGACGGTTCTGTACTGTTTTCCTCAGACAGGCTGCGACAAACAAACAGGGAAGTCATCATCTCATTCAAAATCAACCAGTGAACAAAGAGACACTCTAAGCAGCCTAAAATAGTCAAACTAATCCTCAGACACATTTCTGACAAAGTAAAAAGTAATAAACCGTTTCCTCTCTAAGGCTTGCAGCATGATTTTATGGGTATAACAACAGTGCACTGATTGTTGTTAATGAGAAAGAAGCTTTGGCACATGGCATTTCGCTCCCTTCTGTGTGTCATAAGGCCATGCACCAGCAGTGAGTCATCCTAAGAAGCTGATGTCAAACCCACAGGAGTGGACAAGAGGAGAAAGGAGAAATCTAGCTCTGCACTAACACAAAAGACATGCATGAAAATGAAGAATTAAAACTGAATTCATTTGTATGCGCACAAATGCAAAATGGTAATGTACTTGAAGATGCAGCTTACATACACACACACGCCGGAATCCACATTTCTTGCCTAATTACATCATTTCCTAAGAAGCAGGCTAAGATTTATGAGCACTGTGGTAGCCTGGCAATTTCCACCCTAAATCATGAATAGTGTACTGGAATATTACCAAACATTGCATCATTTCCAAGTCACCAACCATGACCAAGAAGAAAGCCAGGAAAGACGACTGATTCACTGTAGAAAAGGATTAAGAATATTGTTTTTTTTTTTTTGTAATTAATGTAATCGCATTATTAAAGAATTTTTTTAATAACGTCTATACCACTGGCTTTAAACACAGACACATGCCTTGAAGCTCCAAAACAACGAGGGATAGAAAACGAGAGCAGAAGATGCAGACAGATTTTTTTTTCTTTGCTATGAATTGTAATACGACGCAACACAAAAGCAAGAGACGATTTTAAAATGAAAAATAAAAAAGACTAATACAATGATATACAGATGACACAATGGCAAATATTGAAATGACTCTAACTGGGGTCTAGTATATTGCCAGTATATTGCTGCATAAATAGTAATTATCAATAGTTTAATTTAACAATATGGCTTCCATATTATAGATGGATGGATGGAGGGATGGATGGAGTTAATTGATCCATTTGGAAAAACTTGGGCAGCATATAAAATAGCACTTGATCCAGCACATCCTATTACTTTCCATTTAACTATTTTATATCATGGTCAGATGACATATTCGTATTCAGTTTGGCATTGGTAACCTCAGACCTCTGGCGTTACTCCGGATTAAAGCACTAAATATTCTGAGGTTATTAATTTATAGAGGTTCATGCCAGGCATTATAAGATCTTAAGGCGCTCCATTTTTGTAGCATTCAATAATACTACAAGCATTGCTATCTTACCTTCTCAGTGAAACGTCTCCAGTCATGCACTGTGTCCTTAAGAGCCTTCTCCTGTCCTTTCGCCACACTGGTTAACTGAGTCCATCGCTGACATAGTGTACAGACTGAACGCGAAATGGCAGCACTGGAGACAGACTTCAGCTCAAACTGCTCTGACTGTTCTTTCAGGTTTGTCAGTTTATCCTGACAAGCCTCCAGGTAGAAAACAACATCCTATAAAAACAACAGAATGTGTTAGTACACGACTCCAATAAATTGCACGAACAAAAAATTCTGGAAGAAAACTGAACAGACCTGGTGAAAACGAAGCTTCTCCTCGGCCTCTTGAAGAGAGCTTGATTTAGCTGTGCTAAACCCAGCCAGTCTCCTCTCAAATTCATTCAGTTCACTTATAAGTACTTCTCTATCATTGTTAAATGACATCCACTGAGTAAAACATCTAGAAAAAGACCATCAATACAATATTGAAATTGCCACAAAAGGCCACTACTCGACATGTTAGATAAATGCTCACCAATGATACCAATAAACCAGATAAAGAAATCTAACAGAAATTACCTGTTTAAGGTTTCTTGGTGACATCTCAGCTGCTCCATGAGCTCAGCAGTCCTTTGACAAGTGGTCTCATACCCTTCTTTGAGTTTAATAATAACACCAGAATCAACAAAGTCCTCCATTTTAGGGAGAATGCCCTCGATATCCTGAATTGCCTTCTTTATGGTTGGTTCCTGGGTCAAAACTTGTTTAAGTTCCTTGAGGTGCTCTGTAAGGTCTTCCAAATCTAGTTCTTGGTTCTTCTGCTTTAGGACAGCATCTGCATCTTCAAACCACTGGCAAGTACACTTCAAGGCACTTTGGTACAATTGTAGTAAGGATAGTGCTGACTGCAAAACCACCTGTGGATAAACATTATATCATCATGGGTACAGATTAAACATTTAGGAATGCCAAAAAGATATGAAACATATTTTGAATATACACATGCTTGCCTTTTTGGTTGAGAGGGATTCCTGAACCTCACTTTCCAAGTCTGCAATATCCTTCAAACAGATCTCCATGTCACTGGGGAATGTCTGTTCAGTGGTCTTGTACCTTTGCCTTTCATTTTGGCTTAAAACGTCCAGCAACCGGAGCCTAGATTTCATTTCCCTTTGAAGTGAGACTGCTGATCTGATCTCATCCTGAACAACATGAACATTGATTTCCTGAAGAGTAAACAAACTTCTGAGGTCCTCTCTAACCATCTTGAGCCACACTAAGTTTTCTTTGATCTCAGTCTGGAAGCTAGGCTCACCCCCAACACATGATTTAGCACAATGTTTACATTCTTCTACGCATTTGGAAATGTTTGATTTCAAGGCTTGAAGCTGTGTCTCCTTCATGGAAACCTGAGTCTTAAGGGTATCGTGGTCAAAGTGCTGGCTGAACTCCACGATCTGTCCAGATAGACCTTCAGAATAAGAAGTAATCTCATCTAGCTCTTTGGCCAGTCTGTGCAGTTTGGATAATCTCTCCATGGCATGTAACTGCTTCTCAGAATTAAGTTTATCCATATGCTCCTTGACTGCATTAATGCCACTATCCATTTTTAAGATTGTGGCCCTGTAATCATTTAATACATTCAATGTACGTTTGAGTTGGTTAACCTTTTCCTTTGTTGCTTGATCAAGTCTGCTATAAAGACTTCCTAGCTGGTCAATGACCTCACATGAATATGGTTGTCCTGTGCAATGGAAGTCCTGAGTTTTACTCTTCAACTCATTCATTGCCTGGAAAAAGTTTGAAAGGCCTTTCTGGATCTCTTCATAGTCACCATGCAACCTTTCCCCATCTTCAAGACTTCTACTAGTTGATTGTTTCTCTAAGGCATCACATTGCTGCTGAAGTTCCTCCAAAGCTTTGCGTGTCACTTCAATGAGGGACTCCAATTCCCTGCGTTCCAGAATCACTCTTTGGATCCTGTCTCGCTTTTCTTTGGTTGACAAAAGAATGGCATTGTATTGTTGTGGAAGGCCATTAAGTTTCTCGTCCAGGTAGCAGTGATCCACCTCATTTAAGGTGGGAAGAATCTCCTGTCCTGCCCTCTGGACAATAAGTAATAGGTTCTCATATGCTGAGGTATGATCTAAAATCTGCTGGTATTTTGCTAACTGGTTCTGCAGTTCCACATCGTTCCTTTTGAGATCTATTACGGGGAATGTGGCTGCTTCTGCATGTCTCAGCCACTCGCAGATTCTATCCAGGTCTACTTTAAAGTACTTTCGAATAACCAGTGCTCTCTTCAGGTGCTGCAAATGATGTGTGCACCTTTGGAGGGAAGCTTCGAAAGTTCCCTGAAGCTCCTCAAGCCTTTGAAAGGTCTCCAACTTCTCGTCCTCGGCTGTATCCTTTACCAGTTCCCTTCCTTGTGTCCAAAGCGAGGTCAGTTCCACTTGATACACCTTCAGGCTCCTACATATGTTCTTGCAAATAGACACTTGCTTGGAGAGCTCATCTGGCAAGAGTGCCACATGCTCATCCGTAAGAACCCTCTGCTCTTGCTGTTTGATCCATCCAGCAGCCCTGTCCAAGGCCTGGAGGAACTGTGTCCGCTCTGTGAATACTTTACTAAGGCTTTTGCGGTGGTGAGCTGCCTTTGAGCCAAGGGATTCTACCTCTGCTTGAACATCCTGCACCAAGGTCTGCAGTCTCTTTTTCTCTTTTAGTCCTAGATGAGAATAAAGGCTGTCAGCCTCAGACATTGATTGATTAATGAGCTGCTGCTTGGCTTCCAGCTCCGCACAAAAGCTCAAGTGGTCAAATAAAAAGCTCTGAGCAAGGTCCGGAGGGGGGCTGGTTTTCAACACGTCAGAAAGAGATGGTCGCTGCACCTCAGCCCACTCTTGGGTTTCCCGTAACAGGTCCTCTAAATGATTCAGGTCTTCAAGGGTTTGAATGGTACCCTGAACCTTCTGTTCAACCTGCATTTCCATTTGGGTCCAGCGTTGCTCCAGGTAACCTACCTGCTCCTTGACAAGGTCCTTGTCCTCGAGACTAAGGCGTGACAGGATTGCATTCTTGTTATCTCTCAAGTCTTCTAACACACACCTCTGGTCCTGAAGATCTATGGAGAGCTTCTTCAAAGCATCTAAACACCCTGCAGTGCTCTCCATATCACCCCTAAAAATGAATTGACTATTAATCAAGATGGCTAGTTTGGAAAGATTCAGATAACAACCCAAATCAACAGAACTCATGCATTGGTAAATCAATTCAATCAATCTTAACTGTGATACATGCCTGAACAGATAATCCCATTCCTTGGACAACTGGTCAAACAGCTCTTCTGCCATGCTGAGGCACTCCTGATAATCCCCACTCCTCTGGAGATCCTCCTCTCTCTGCTCCAACAGCTCTGCAGCCTGCTTTGCAAGCTCTAACCAAGATCTGCGCAGACGACCTATTTCCACCAGCACAGGTGATACCTGAGATGGCACAAGCCTACCAACGCTCTCTCTCAGGCTGGTAAGATCAGCCTGCCTGGCTTGGATCTCCTGGATAAAGTCCTTTATAGTGGAAAATAAAGAACATTATTAGTACACAAGGTTGTTTTTTTTTTTTTTTACTCTATATGTATAATGGGAATGATGGCATAGTGGGGGGTTTCAAGATATTGGACATTTCATCTCTCTTCTTGTTGACAGCTCACAATATAACCAGAGGCAAAATATCCTCTATTTTCACACACAATGACCATACCGGCCTGGAGACAGCAATTACGGACACGGACAAATCAATTCACACATCCATAATTACAGCCAGGCGTGGAGTCTGGAGGGTGGTTTTTATTAATATATGAAGTTGCCTGCCAGGATGGTAGTCACAAAAGCCCTTAGATCTTCCAGAAACACAAAAAAACACCAAATAATAAAGAGGAACCATTAGAGAGGGGTATTTACATGGTGCCTAGTGCTCAAACTGACTCATGGATTATGGGTTTGGGGGTCCCCAAATTGTGGTAGAACTCAGGAGGGACTATGGTTGTGGAGGATGAAGTGGGGTGGGGGTGGAGAAGATTTCAGATACAGCATCAAATAACATTTTATAGCATTTTACAGTTTTTTTTCCAACCAATAGAGACCGCAGAGATTTTATTTCAAGGAAGGATTTAATATAAATATTTTGCCTTCATATTCAAAATATTCAAAATACTCAAAAATATTCAGAAGACTTTATGAAGCATTGATGGATTTCTGCCAAATTCTAAGAGACAGTACAATTATACACAGATTAATGTTTCCATCTGTCAAACTCCAGGCATAATTTAGTGGGGAAAAAAAAAAACAGTTCAGGGTTGCGCTACTGATTTAAAAAAAATATCTTCAAGAATAAGTCATATTATTAGTAGTTATAGGTGAATCTGTGCATTTTCTGATGAAATATAATGACACAATGCAATGATGAGTTGGTAATTTTACAAGTTTAATGACGTATTACAACCACGAATGCTAATTCCTAACTTCCATGTGAATTCTTACCTGAGCCTGGTCCAGCTGATTCTGAGAGACCTTTGGCTCGAGATCTGCTGGTCTTCTCAGCATGTTCTGCAGAAAGTGTTCAGCTTCTCGGAGTCGAGACTCAAGATCGGAACGCAGGCTCTCGATTTCCCTCCAGTTGTCTGCCAGTTCTTGGGATTCGAGCATCCTTTCCTCAACCTAGATTTAAGAAAATTTTGTGTAACAATGATTCATAGCCAGATGTTCAGTTGTTCACCACACTTTCACACCAACGTCTTCTAGTGTCAGAATGATCTGAAAACAACTCTGGAGCTGACTTTAACTCACTTTCATTTAAAATGAATGACTTTGTTGCAGGGTTAAGAGGGAGTGTGAGGTAAAATACCTGGATTTTGACTTGCTGGATATCAGCGGCGGTCTCCTGCACCTTCTCGTCTGACAGGTCACAGGTGGAGCAGATCAGCTGCAGGTACGTACCGGCCTGCTCTTGAAGAGCTCGCTCCTGCTTCAGCTGAAAGTCCAGTCGCGCCAACATGGCGTTAGTTATACACCACTTTTATTCGAAGTATGTTGGAAATAAAATATAAAACTGCCTCTGTGAAGTGTGTACCTGGATCAGTGCCTCCTCCAGGTAGCGTGGCGTTTGCGCAGGCGGCTGCAGTTCCTCCTGTATGTTGAACAGCCAGGTCTGACACTGCTGCAATGTGTCTCGCAGGCTAACGTGCCTCTGCAGCTCTCTGTCCAGACTCTGATACACCTGCACACACAATTCCCAAAAACGCCCCTGTTCATCATCCTCCTCGCTGTGCCGGAAGACGCATACAAGTGAATTTGATTTGTCAACAACCATCTGTTTCTTTTGCTTCGAAAGATTTTTTTTTTCCCACAAAGTAATGGATGTCGGAGATTTTACGCGTAAACAAACTCACATTTACATGCCAAGGAAATATGCAAGAATCTGAAGTAGGGGTTGGGCGATATGACAAAAATATCTTATCATGTGTCATGATATATAGATTTGCTTACAAATACGGTAGTGCTGCATTTTTAAAAAAATAAACTCTAGAGACTGTTGTGTGTGAAAATCGGTTTTGCGGCATTTGACTGAATCTGAGCAGAAAGTATAGCTCTATACACTTCACAATTCATCCTGATACTTCTATCAGCAGTTACATCATCAATAAACACCAGTGGCCCAGTTCCATTAGCAGCCATACATGCCCACGCCATAGCACTGCCTCCACCATGTTTGACAGATGATGTGGTACGCTTCGGATCATGAGCCCTTCCTTCCGTCCACAGTGTTCTTGACTTGGGTAGATGTTGTGAAGGGGTTTTTCTTCAATAACGTAAGAATTCTGCAATCATCCACTTTAGTTGTCTTCCATAGTCTTCCAGGCCTTTTGGTGTTGCTGAGCTTGCCAGTGCTTTCCTTCTTTTTACGAATGTTCCAAATTGTTCATTTGGACACTTCTAAAGATTCTGCTACCTCTGTGATAGGTCTGGTTTATTTTTTTCAGCCTAATGATGGCCTCCTTCACTTCCATTGACACCTCTTTGGACGGCATATTGAAAGTTCCCATGAACAGCTACCAAAGGCAAATGCAACACTTGGAATCAACTCCAGACCTTTTTATCGCCTCAATTTGTCATGAAATAATGAGGAAACAGGTCAAAGGTGACCATGACATTGTCCAACTACCTTTGAACCTGTGAAAATGGAGGGACTCTGTGAAATATTATTGCAATTTCTAAAAGGTTAATGCAAGATTTGGTTAAAACCCTTGAATTAAAGCTGAAAGTCTAGGCAAAATTAAAAAAATGTGTCTCTGTCTAAATTCTTGAGTCCTGGGATACTGAAAACAATTTTTTAAAAAAAATCAAAGCAAAAAACTGCATTTGCCGTTCATTTGCACGCTCTGGAATTATTATTATTGGGGTGCCAATAATTTTTTTTTGGAAAGAAAATGGTATTTATTTTTATAAGTCTGAGTGGAAGATTTGAATAATTGTGCTTAGTGTTTATTGTATGCAATCCTTCTGGAGTTTTGACAGAGAGTTGACACAGTTCTTAGACTTAGCTTTTATTCTGAGTAAGCGTTTAGTAAAACAACAGAGCTAAACAGAGCTGAGAATGATAAACTGGGTCAGGGCCATGTTGATGAGTGTGAGAGAAAAGCCAGTGTTGATTGACGTTCCTGATTGTAAAGCCTCAGCGGGAGGGTGAGCAGTGACAGCAGTGACAGCAGTGACGGCGGCGGTTTGGCACACGGCGAGCGTTGGCAGTTTGCTCAGTCTGCCGCTGAATGGCCAGACTGCAAGGTGGTGGGATTTACGCTCAGGCAGACGGGCGAGGCAGAGGCTGGAGGGAGATTACGTTAGGTTGGGGGTATTAGTGAAAATAGAAAGCTGTGGAACGTGTGAGCTGGACTGGGTGGCGGAGCGTCGCGTTAACCTGGCACATTAAATATGCATGCGGTTGGAGGTCTTAGAGAAAATCAGGTGGCCTCTTTTACAGAAATAGGACAGGATTTGAGAAGCTTCAGCCGGAGAGCCAGTGCTTATTTAGTTTGGGGACAAAACCGTGTGTGAACCGGAACGTTGCAATATTATTCATCAGTGATCTGAAAAATAATCTCAATGTCACCGAAATAAAAGTAGAACGAATGTAATAAAACGAATGTTTCTGCTATTCTCTGTTATTTTATTTATGACTATTTTCCTTTATTTTTCCCCTTTATCCTTTAATCACATCTACTCATTCTGATTCAGGTATTCCTCATCTCTGCTGATTCATGCGAGTAAATGATTTCGATTGTTAAATCGCTGCGAAATTGAAGGCGGCTCAGTCGTCTGGAATCACAGAGGAAATTAAAATGAAATGTGATCTGTCAGTGAAGTGTACGTCATGTCATGTTTGACGGGGGGATACAAGAGGACGCTCTCGCCCTGGTTTAAATGAAATAACGCCCCTTGTGAAATTCTCCTGCTTCGTCTAATGCTGTTTCACATTATCGCCAATTTTTAAATTCGATCTATACTTAAAAATCAGCCATCATCTGAGACCAGTCATAAATATAGCACTGTTAATTAATTAATAGTATTGTCCCTAGACTCCTATTAGATTTATTCCAAATTATAGCAAAGAAAAAACTTCTATGTGCTTAAAGGCGAAGGTGTAGATAATAATCTGCTCAGAAAATCGACCTGAGCAGGTGAGTAACCCGGTTCTGAATACGGGGAACTTTGAACTTAACCTATTGAAATAAAGTTTAGGATCAAATCACCGATTCTGAATATGCGATTCAGGATGATTCAAATCTTCTGAGGGATCTGAGGGAATTGTGTACAAGTGGACAGAGTGATGTCACCAGACGGTGTCTAATTGAGATCTGGTGGTGTGTTGGCTCGGTGCTGGCGCGCTGGCAGGGACACTCACACGCTGCGCCGTGCTGCAGATGGCCGAGTAGCTGTCTCGTGCGCCCTGCAGGTGGCTCTGGATCTGCTGGCGAAGGCGAGCCTGGAGGCGCTCGCTGCAGCCAGACGTCAGCTCGTCTCCTCTCTCCTTCAGCCCCGCCAGACGCTCCTCAAAGCCCGCAATCTCCTCCATGATGGCCTGGGAATTACCAGTAAACATCAGCGCACGCACACGCACACACACACACACACACACAGACACACACACATCTGTCCACATGGCTCATTTAAACGGAGATTCAGAATACACAAAATGCATTATACTGCTCTCTCATCAACTGGGCAGCATTAATCACACAAGTGTTAATGCTATGAGGTTTCCGACAGGAAGTGAGAATCTCACTGAGAAAAATGGCTCCGTGTCTGGAGCTCTGCTACCTTGCAAGATATTGTGCTGTGCTCAGTGCTGAAATGTGAGTCCATTTTGTGCTTTATAAAGTCCCCTGGGCTTTTAAACCCTGCTTACTGAACGTTAAAGAAAGATGCTGGATATTTATCCGGAAGCCTGAGCAGCTCCGGGTCCTGAACAAGGTGCAAGAGAGAATGTGTGACAGACAAAGATAAACGAACAGGCAGACGGATAGAGTCAGACAGACAGAGAGAAAGACAGACAGACAGAGAGACAGATAGACAGAGAGACAGACAGACAGGCAGAAAGACAGACAGACAGAGAGACAGACAGACAGTCAGTCAGAAATACACATATACAGATAGACAGACAGACAGGCAGAGAGAGAGAGAGACAGAGAGAGAGACAGAGAGAGACAGAGAGAAAGAGTGACAGACAGAAAGGGAGGCCAACAGTCACACAGAAAGATAAACAAAGAGACAGACAAAGAGATATATAGACAGAAAGACTTAAAGGACAAACACAGAGACAGACAGACAGACCAAGACACAGACAAAAAGACAAAGAGACAGACAGATAGAGAAAGAGACAGAGAGACAGACAGAGAAAGAGAAACAGAGAAAGAGACAGACAGACAGAGAAAGAGATAGAGAAAGAGAAACAGAGAAAGAGACAGACAGACAGTGAGAGAAAGAGACAGACAGACAGTGAGAGAAAGAGACAGACAGACAGTGAGAGAAAGAGAAACAGAGACAGACAGACAGACAGACAGACAGAGAGAGAAAGAGAAAGAGAGACAGACAGACAGAGAAAGAGAGACAGAGAAAGAGAAACAGAGACAGACAGACAGAGAAAGAGAAACAGAGACAGACAGACAGAGAAAGAGACAGACAGACAGTGAGAGAAAGAGAAACAGAGACAGACAGACAGACAGACAGTGAGAGAAAGAGAAACAGAGAAAGAGACAGACAGTGAGAGAAAGAGAAAGAGAGACAGACAGACAGAGAGACAGACAGACAGAGAAAGAGAAAGAGAGACAGAGAAAGAGAAACAGAGACAGACAGAGAAAGAGACAGACAGACAGTGAGAGAAAGAGAAACAGAGACAGACAGACAGACAGTGAGAGAAAGAGAAACAGAGACAGACAGACAGACAGACAGACAGTGAGAGAAAGAGAAACAGAGAAAGAGACAGACAGTGAGAGAAAGAGAAACAGAGACAGACAGACAGACAGACAGACAGTGAGAGAAAGAGAAACAGAGACAGACAGACAGTCAGACAGATAGCAGACAGTGAGACAGACAGATAGCAGACAGTGAGACAGACAGATAGCAGACAGTGAGACAGACAGATGTGCCCATTACACTGCGAGGACTTCACTAACACTCACGGGGCAGGTTTCAGCTGTACAGCGCCCCCTAATGTACAAAAATCTACAGCAACGTCCTCACGTGAGCTTGTGTGGTCCTGCACTGTGTAAAACAATTACACCTTCTTTTTTTCTCTGTGTGTGTGTGTGTGTGTGTGTGTGTGTGTGTGTGTGTGTGTCCATCTTAGCCTCTGTATGACTGTAACTGATCACCTTGTGTCTGGCCAGCTGTTGCGTGGCTGCCTCCAGCCCACCGCCCGGAGTGGGGTCAGGGGTCACCATCCGGCTGGACATCTGCAGCAGCCAGCGTTCCACTTCCTGGAGCTCGGTGTGATACTCTTCCTGTTTCTTTACATGAGCCTCCAGCTTCTGCACCTGAGTCTGAAGAAACAGTGACATAAACGTAAAACGTAGTTAAAATATTTTTTATTTTTACCTTCACTTCCAAGTTAAGATGTTGCCATAGCAACTTATTTAAAAACCAGATACAGTTGTTACAGTTTTATGTCACTGTTATAAGCTTTACTACGTCACTGTGCTATTTTTTAGAAAGTTTTAATGCCACATTTGCACTGATGCCGAGACACTCTTCTTCAGGATTCTGTCACGTCACGTTATGTCACGTGATCATGTAGGAATAAGCCTTTACAAATGTGTGTGCTCACGTAGGTTTACGTCAGCTGTCACGGCAGGCTTATGTAGCCTCATGAACACTGCAGATAAGTGAAGCGTATCTGTTGTTTTCTCTCTGTCTGTGTGTGAGCTTGCCTCACCCGAGCGGAGTTACACAGCTCCTGATAGTCGCTCTGCAATCTGTCCATGTTCTCCGTGATGGAGGGAGAGTGGAGGAGAGACAGCAGGGTCTTCCCTTTCTCCATCATGGCGCTCAGAGCAGAGTCCCGGGACAGCAGAGACTGCTCCAACACCTGAACACACAGCATGTTATGGCATCGCGTTATAACACTACACACTCAAGGTCATAGTTATAATGAACCGTGAACACGTTCGTATCACGCCGTGATGCATTCATAACACATTCAACACGTCGTTATAATCATTCGTGAAGAGGCTTTTCACTATACAGCTATCGTGATGAATTGTTAGCATGATCAGATTGTATGTATAATGTATAATATATGTTATATTATTAGTGCTCATAACGCATTATAACACCGAAGAAACTAAGCAGCTTTGTACAAAGCATCACAAGAATAGATCTAGATAGTCTGAAATTTTCTTTTCATCAGCACCTTTTTATAAAGGTCATATGCATAACTGACCTATGAATGCATTCATAACATGTCATAATGCATTCATAAGGTGTTATACACATTGCTATATTTATTTACGTAAAGGTATACAGTTTAGAGCAAATGTTAACAACCCAACTAAGATATCTGTGAAGTGTAAGGCATATAATAACGTTCATAATCACTTATGAACACATTATAACATGATATAAATGTGTTCATAGTTTCTCTTCGTAGTGTGTTACGCTTTCCAGTCCTAATCCTAATAATAATTATAACTACAAAGGCGGTTTTTTGTACCTTATACTTTGCCAGCTGGGCTTTTCTCTGGTAGAGTTCAGCTTTGGGTTCTGCAGAAGAGCTGAGCAGGGCTCGAGTCTCTCTCAGCCACTGCATTTGGGTCTTATAACGCTCCTGAAACTCTTTATAAAGCACCGTGCTCTTCTCTGTGGCGCCGTGCTCGGCTCGTAACCCCAGGCCGAGCTCTTCCAGCTGAGATCGGCTCTCCTGGACCTCCCTCTCCAGCTTACACGCGCCGCTTTCATCCAGGAAGGAGCCAGCCTGCTCTGCTTTCTCACGAAGGGTCTTAAACAGGGCGTGGCCTTCGTCCACCTCACGCTGCAGAGACTGAAAGAACTTACGGCTCATTACATGCTCTACATCAGGTCCATACTCTAAAAAACATGAAGCTGAAAAAACGTCAGGTATCTGAAGAGATATAAAATAATTCTTCTTCTTTTTTCCACAGCGCTGTTGAATTCTCGAATCTGATTGGTCAGAAGGTGTGGAGTAATTTTATGACAATTTTCTGAGGTTTATATTAATGCGCTCCTTCTAATACATTACCGTTTCTATAGCAACAGCTCAAAAACGTTCAAAAATTGGGCATAATGAACACGTTTATTTGAACATTTATGGAAGGAGTCTCCAGTGTCAGTGCTTTGTAAGTCAGAGGGCTTTCTGGTTTCTCAGTAACATGACAAGCTGAGTTTTTTTTTTTTTTTTTGTCTTCAGGATAGAGAGAGAAGACGGAGGAGGGAACGACGGTTTATAGCTGCGATAACGCATGTGAGGAGAGGAACTCGTTTCGTGGATGTTCCATGACATTAAATGTAACTATAAATGGATAAAAAGGGCTGTGTAAAGGCTTCTTTATTTAGCAGATTTAAGTAAGGAATAAAAATAATCAATCACAGGGTGGTGTGATGAAGCAGGATTACTTTGGATTATTTTCCAATAACAGCAAGTCTTGAAGTGTGTTATTAAAGAATGGCGTCATACTTTTTTTTATCCATTTACAGTTACATATAATGTTGTTTCCAACATCCACGAAACGAGTTACTTCCTGACCTCTAACAGCACCATTATTAATAAAAATTTCATAGCAAAACGTTAAACGGATAAAGAGCGAAGACGTTTATTGTTTCCTCACGGTACTGAAAGCTTCTCTACGCACGCCGGGCGCCGAGTGATGAGTGCTCTCTTCTGAAATGGACTTTCCTGAAGGGCTCTTTGAAGTGTATGCAGGTGTGTGTGTGTGTGTGTGTGTGTGTGTGTGTGTGTGAGAGAGAGAGAGAGAGAGAGAGATGTGTGAGGATTCAGCATGAGATATGAGAGGGAGACCCAATTACCGAGCCTTAAACAGGGCCACCACAGCAGGGCTCCCCCCCCCGACACACACACACACACACACACACACACACACACACACACACACACCCCTCCCGGTTCATCAGCCTGAACTGTACGTCTAATCTGGAGGCGTCTCGATGTGCTACGAGTCTCCTGTCTCAGCAAAGAGCAGAGCCTAATGGGCCCCTGGCGCTAACGCTCGGATTTAGCGCTGCTGCTAAGACAAGAGCGGACTCGGCACTTTAATGACGAGCAAAAAGCCATAGATCTACCAGAGAGAGCGAGAGAGAGAGAGAGCGAGAGAGAGAGAGAGAGAGAGAGAGAGAGAGAGAGAGAGAGAGAGAGAGAGATGGCTTAAAGAAAGGACAGTAGAAGACTGACTGACAGAGAGAATGTCTTTTGCGCAGGTGTCTTAAAAGCTAAATGTAGCATGTCTCAAGACTTTAATTAAGTCATTAAAATGGCTAGTTGTGTTTATAATTTATTTGATTTTATATATTTTCTCCCGAATCGAAGTGTCTCTGCGTGCACTAGCTCCAAAATCACATAAGGATGGAATAAAACTGCACCGGCCTAAAGGGCTTAAAATGTAAAATCGCTGAAATTTAACACACCTCCGGTACGTCAAACACAATTTCAGGCCCATTAAGCGCTTTTAAGGACACGTGGGGGTGTAAAATGTAAGTAAAGATTGCATCGACGTGCCTTTGTGTAATACCAGCAGGCTGCTGACGTGGACTTCACACGTTACACACGTTTCTAATACTGAATTAATCACGCGGGGGGGAAACAAATGTAAGAAGAAGACAATGTAAGATTTGAGACTTTTTTTAAAGGTGCAATGAGCATTTTTTTATTCCTTTTTTGTACGTGATAAAAATAATAAATAACATGTTACGCCGTGGCTTTAACATATAAAAGTGTATTAAGTTGCTGAGAAAAACCCATTTGGAAAACTGACATTTGGTCCAGAATACTTGTTTATGTTTGGATGCGGCTCCTGTCAGTCATTTTATAGCCTCTCTACTCTATAGGCCACTGTAGATCCTGGGGGCGGAGCTTCATGAAAATGGGCGGGAATCATTCAAATGTCGAACCCACCTAACCGTTATAGACCTATATAGTCTATAATGCTATATAATAGACTATTATAGTCTTATCTATCTGTCTTATCACTGTCACCTCCCCAGAGTTGATTATTTTCCTACAACAGCATGCCATGAAGTGTTTAATTCCTCTTGGGACTTTTGGGTTGGACATCGACAAGATGGCAGCATAGAGCTAGCGTTCCCGATTTAAATAGTTCTGAAAACTCCCTAAGATCATTAAACTAGCGATCTAAGTAATCTACGTCATAAAGATAAAAGGGGAGAAGGATGGAAACTAGGCGCAAAATTAAGAAAATCACACAACCTACGGAGAAACAGGACGGTGACTCTGGGCGCTCTCTTCCTGGCTCACAACCAAGCGGCCATGAGGGAGACCAAGTGGAGACTTTCGTCAGGATAACAAAACTCAACTCGAAGACATTAAAGCAGAAATTTCGAACACTAACGCTAGATTGGAGGGGGTAGAGGGCCGAGTCGCAAACATCATTGTGTAAGGAGACTCGTCTGACCTCCTGGTCCATCACCATAGCAAACAGGAAGGGGCTCAGAGCCGATCCCTGATGCAGTCCCACCTCCACTTTGAACTCCTNACCACAGCTCCTCTCTCGGCACCCTGTCATGTAAAATTATATCCATTATCCATCTAATTTAAAGAAACTTAGAAGGCAGAAACTATAAGACCTTAAAATCACCAGGAGCGCATGGCTACCCTGCGGAACGGTATAAATCCATGTTTGATCATTTGGCCCCAACTTTATTAAAGGCTTACAATTGGGTAGTACAAAAAAAAGGGAAATCTTACCTTCCTGGAGAGAAGCGATTATCTCGGTCATTTTAAAGGAGGGAAAAGATAAGCTGGAACGTGGTAACTATCGGCCAATTAGCGTTCTAAATGTTGACTATAAGTTGTTTACCTCCATGTTAACACGGAGATTAGAAAAGATTCTCCCAGACCTCAGTAATGTAGATCAAACAGGCTTCACTTGTCCAAGGCAAGCATCAGACAACATCAGAAGAACTTTACATGTTCTTAGTTTCGTTTCAAATCATAGTGTGGAAGCTGCACTGTTGGGTTTAGATGCAGGGAAAGCCTTTGACTCCGTGAGATGGAGTTTTCTATGCAAGGTATTAGCACAAGAATTTTACTGGAATAATTAAAACATTAGATGAGAAGCCTTATGCAAGGATTAAAATTTATGGAGGTTTATCAGATAGAGCGGGGTACAAGGCAGGGGTGCCCCATTTCACCACTTCTTTCTGCCTTATTTATTCAACCATTGAGCCAATGCATTAGGCAAAACCATTCAATTAAAGGGATGGAGATGGGGTCTGGAGAGCATAAATTATCCCTCTTTGCCGACGATATATTGACCTACAAAGTCACTTCCTATACTATTTAACTTCCTTGACGGGTATGAGGCCATATCCGGGTTACAAACTGAACATCTCAAAAACCCATGTATTAACATTTAATTATGATCCACTTAGACAAATTAAAGAGAAATAAAACTTAAAATGGGATACAAGATCAATCAATTATTTAGGAGTAAATTTGTCTGGAGACAAATTCAAAACTATTTGATATAAATTACGGTCCCTTGAATAAAAAAAATAAAATCTGATTTATTACGTCGGAATGGTATTCCTTTGTTTAGTCTAAGTCCTAAAGCTGATTCAGAGCGGATGATCATTCGACCAAAACTATTATACTCATATCAGACACTTCCAGAAGAAATTCCCAATCAACAGTTTCTTCTTCTTCTTCTTCTTCTTTGGGCTTTTCCCTTCAGGGGTCTCCACAGCGAATCATCACTCTCCACCTATCCNTCCATGTCCAACATTCTCCTACCAATATACTCACTCTCCCTCCTCTGAACATGTCCAAACCATCTTAATCTGGCTCCAATCAACAGTTTACAGAATGGAATAAATTAATATCTAGATTTTTTATGGCAGGGTAAAAAACCCAGAATAAGATTTAAAACATTATTATTAAGTAAAGAAAAAGGTGGGTTAGGCCTCCCATGCTTACAACAATATTATTACGCAGCCCAGTTAAGGCCATTGGTCTGCTGAAGTAGTCCAGTATATTCAGCAAGATGGAGTGAAATAGAAAGAGGGATGATGAAAGAGTCTCCGTTGTCTGCCCTTATTGCTGACTGCTTACAAACTGTACCCGAAAACACATTTTATGTTAGAGACAAATGGAAAATAGAAGGGGACTTTAATGTCTTGGGGAAAAATTTGTAAAACACAATGGAAATCTACAAGTTCCGCCATGTGGAGAGAATATTGTTGGAAGAATTAAGAATTATTAGGTTCGTTATTACACCATCACAGAAAAAACACCAAGGGACAGGCACTAACTGCTGGAGGTTATGTGGGGTAAAGGAAGCTAACCACTTCCATATTTTTTGGGGGTGTCAGAAACTAAGCCCATATTGGCAAGAGATTAAAAGGAATTTGGAAGCTGTATTTGAAGTAGAGATTGATTTTAATTGTGAATCTTTATATCTGGGTAATATAAGCTTAGATGGGTGGAACAATAAGGAATCTAGCCATGCGGGTCACAGTCCAGTGACTTCTGTGCCGGTCCCAAGCCTGGATAAATAGAGAGGGTTGCGTCAGGAAGGGCATCCGG
>CM074963.1:15660366-15664602 GCA_037577455.1 Pangasius macronema | reverse complement strand
ACCTACAATCCCTGCTGGACCCGAGACTCGAACCCACAACCTTCAGGTTCACCTTCGGGTTACAAGTCCGACTCTCTTTCCTCGCTATCACGTGATAGTTACGACTGAGGTCTGAATTTCGGTATAAACTTCCAACTATCGGCACTTAGCTGGACTCCGCAGTCATAAGCATTAGCACAGTGAGGAAACCTGCACAGTCGTGTTAGCATGAACGTGTGTGTGCAGAGGATTTAAACTCATTACCTTAGTGCGGTTGCTCAGGGCCAGGTAGCGTGCGGCGAGCTGACAGACCCGGTGCACGAAGCCTTTCCCGGCTGCCTGACCTTCCCACAGGCTGTGAGCTCTCTCTCTCAGCATTCCCAGCTCCGACTCCATGGAGCACATCTCCTCCAACACCGACTGAAGAGCAGGACACAGCAGGAACAAGGGAAGAGACAGTAGATTAGAATATCGCAAAATATTACCAAAAAAGCAACCCGCTAAAGAGATCAAACGACGCAAGACCAACGTAGGAAGGTTTTGCTTTTCAGTGTGGTACGTTTTCAGCATGTCGGTGATGAAAAGTAAAACCACCTGCGTGTATGAAACGAAAGAAAACAGAACTTACAGGACGAGTGACGTATTAAGCATCTTTCTGCTTCTTTAGATAAAAGGGAAGAAAATGCAATACTACATAGAATAAAAGAATAAATGCATACGGAGATTAAAAGAAAGAGAAAAGAAAGACAGAGGATGGAGAGCTGTGGGACGACGAAACGAAATGATTTTCTAAGGACGTTATCCATCTTGTACGCAAGAATCTCTTTATCGTGGGTCTTCTGAGGTCTGATGGAGACAAAGCTCTCTCAAACCGCAATTAACCCGATCGGAGTCTAATCCTTTCCCGTGTAAAACGTCTGAGTCAGCAGAATCGACACTGAGATTTCATTATCTCATCCGGAGAGGGAACTTTATTAAACCGTTCACACAGAACGTAAATCCCATTAAAGCCCACGTCTATCTCAGTTCATTCGACGTGATCATTTAATTACACGTACAGGGCACGTTTTTAAACAACTGTTTCCTTTCAGGATTACGGTAATTGCTAGATGAAAACTCAGAGATGTTCATTCTCCTGTTTCTATGGCAACACATACCATGTCCAAACAGACACCCTGATTGCTATAATATACGGTGTAAAAGTTAGCGTCCCCGTCGACTAGTTGATTCATTTCACTGTGCCTCTTAAGGCGTCTAATGACAATATTAAACTCTCAAGCGGGTCTTTCGCTGTGAGGAGTCGAGTTAAGAGGAAAACAGCTCTCATACATTCTCATACAAAATATTGACTTTTTATGGACATGGAGAAAAGGATGAGAGAATATCTGAGTGTACATGGGAGAGACAGAAAAGGAGGACACACAAACACACCACAGTGACTTTTCTGCTACTTCCTTTATTACCAGACTTTATTCCCAACAAATTCATACAATTATTTTTTGCAGGAAAGCCGAGGATATGGAAATACTAACGGAATGTTTGATATGACCATTTTTTACTCAATAAACGTTTATCTAATCTCCATAAACCAGTCTCTAGAATCATTTCTAGAAGTGAGTGCATTTTTGCATGTATACCAAGAAGCAATTATAATTCTAAACATATACATTAGAAAATATAAAATATATATTTAAAGTATAACTTCTTATACAATAATATAATTGTTTGATTATAAAATAACTGAATAATATAATAATTAAAATACTTAATATCTGGTCTACGGCTAGGGAGACCAGACAGGTAGGTATTTTAGTGTAGGTAGGTAGGTAGAGGTAGTTTATTGTAGGTAGTTGGGTGCTTTAGTGTAGGTAGGTAGTTTAGTGTAGGTGGGTAGGGAATTAGGTAGGTAGTTAGTTGTAGGTGGGTAGGGAAGTAGGTAGGTAGGTAGGTAGGTAGGTAGTTTAGTGTAGGTGGGTAGGGAAGTAGGTAGTTAGTTGTAGGTGGGTAGGGAAGTAGGTAGGTAGGTAGGTAGGTAGGTAGGTAGTTTAGTGTTGGTAGAGGTAGGGAATTAGGTAGGTAGTTAGGTGTAGGTGGGTAGGGAAGTAGGTGGGTAGTTAGGTGTAGGTGGGTAGGGAAGTAGGTAGGCAGGTAGGTAGTTAGATGTAGGTGGGTAGGGAAGTAGGTAGGCAGGTAGGTAGGTAGTTTATTATAGGTAGACGTAGGGAAGTAGATAGGTAGTTAGATGTTGGTGGGTAGGGAAGTAGGTAGGTAGGTAGGTAGGTAGGTAGTTTAGTGTAGGTAGAGGTAGGGAAGTAGGTAGGTAGTTAGGTGTAGGTGGGTAGGGAAGTAGGTAGGTGGGTAGTTAGTTTAGTGTAGGTAGGTAGGGATGTAGGTAGGTAGTTTAGTGTAGGAAGAGGTAGGGAAGTAGGTAGGTAGTTAGGTGTAGGTAGTGGTAAGTAGGTAGAGAAGTAGTTAGGCAGTTTAGGTAGGTAGGTAGGTAGGTAGGTTGGTAAATAGAGGTAGGTAGAGGCAGGTAGATAGATAGACATAGGTAGGTAGGTACCTGCATGACTCCATACAGACCATGAGAAAGACATAGGTAGGTAGGTATGTCGATGTAAGTAGGTAGAGGTAGTTATGTAAGTAAATATGTAGAGGTACGTAGATGGATAGATAGATAGATAGATAGATAGATAGATAGATAGACAGACAGATAGATAGATACATAGTTTTTAAGCTTAAGAAACAAATCAAAACTATGATTTTACTGAAACACCTTTTCGATTCTGCAATCTGTTGCACACGTTGCAGCCGCGTTGGTTTATAATGCGGCGTGAGACAGTCAAGTCAGAGGTTTAGCAGTTAATTATGAGTTTAGTGAAGACATAAACAACTTGTAAACTTGTAATTATCATCATTCTGACAGTCTCTGAACCACAGAAATATAGTGATGTTAAAAATCCCTTCAGTCAATTATTATTCACTGCAGCTAACTGAGTGAATCAATTTACTTCCTGAGTGAGTGTGTTTAACGAGAGGAGAGCAGAGAGAGGGTGTGTTATTAACCTGGTGTAATTAACGCTCTGTACCTGCAGTTTGCTCAGCTCCAGTCTCTTAGCGGGGAGATCGTGAAGACGAGCGCTGCTCTCCTGTACACTGATCTCTGTTCTGTTGATCCAGTCCTGAAGAGGCTCCACACTCGCCTCGAACTCCTGCATCTGACACTGCAGACCCTGCACACACACACACACACACACACACACACACACACACACACAGACAAGCAACACACCTCTCTGTGTCTGTACCTTTGGGTAATGTGCTTTTATTAAAATTGTGCTTACACGCTAAAATGTTTTCACCCTGCAGCAATGCCAGAGGAAACATACTGATGCTGCTTTCAATTAAAAAAGAAAACCAACACAACTGTCACATACTGCTGCAAATCTATCATGATTACAATGATTGCAATATTAGCATTAGACACTATTTCACAGATTTGTGCCACTAATTCTCAGTGTGCTTCACGTTTCTGAGCTCGGCCATCATGTCACTTAGTGTTAAGTTCATATCCTGTGCTTTTGCTTGTGTCCTGTCATTGCTGTGTTACCTGACTGTGTTCACCTGTTCTGTGTTAATTCATTTTTCTATGTATTCCCCTTAAAGCCTAAGCCTTAATTTTTCACGAGTGAGTCATGAATTTCCACAAGTACCACAATAGTTTAGCTTAAAGCCTGGTTGAGGATGTTGAGATTCGGCCACAGACAAACTTTTTAACAGGATAATGACCCAAAAAGTAAGTCCTGATGTATCTAAACAAAATGGCCATCCTGGTCTACAGGTTTGAAGGCTGTTCGTGAAGACGTTTCCACGATACTCAGTGCTGTTACTCTCTCCAGGGAAGGTTTTTAACCAGGAGTGTGCCAATAATTTTAAAACCAATATGTAACAGAAAACCAAGTTTGCTCATAGATATCACTCATAGCATGTTTGATTCATGCTACATATTCATTCCTGCTGATTTTTACTTAAGTGTCTTGTTGGAGTAGTACCTGTAAGACGGTCTCTCTCTGCTTCAGGTTGTCCATCAGGTTCCTCCAGTCATCCTTGGCAGCGTTGGCTTTGGCCCTGACCGCCTCCACCCTGTCAGCGGACACCACGGCGCCAAGCCGATCCCCGTGGGAGAGCACGGCGTTTAATCTGGCCTGGCCCTGCTCACTGTCGCTAAGGAACTCCTGCGGAGCACAACGGGCGAGA
>CM074963.1:15652866-15655366 GCA_037577455.1 Pangasius macronema | reverse complement strand
TATTATTATTATTTTTTTTTTTACAATTTTAAAGATTATGATTAAGCTGCTTCCAGTCAGTTTCTAATAAATTTTCAGTTTGTAAAAAATTTTTTAAAATTTAATAAAACGATATAATATGATTCAGTGATATCTCAGAAAATTGTACAGTGACATAATATATATATATATATATATTTATTTATTTATAATGTAAAACCTTTCCACTGAAATTCACTTCTTTGGGATTTTAGGTCACGAATCTACACAGAACATCACATAATACTGAAATAGAGGGAAAAAAATGCACATATTTCAAAAATAATTCACAAAAGAAAATGCTCCTGAGCGAGGTGTTTTGAAAAGAGAGATAGTTACAGTGTGTAATAATTTTGTTTGCTAATAAAGAAAATTAAATCTTTGACGCACATCAGCACAGTCGCTGTGTTTATTGCTCGGAGATTATTGCTCCATTTTGCCCCCTAGTGGAAAAACCCAGAATCTTTCCAATCTTTCAGTTCAATTACAACATATAGTACGATTTTAGCTTAGTGCTCCGATTTAAAAATGGATTCGGAGGTCCGGATTAAACATGCTTTACTCCTGCACGCGTTAAAATAAAATTAGACATGACGTGTAAAAAAATAAACGAAACAAACAACCAACCGAAAAAAAAAACAGCTGTAGCTAGGCTATATTTTGACTCTTTTTTACATCAAAAAAGTTTTTTTTTTAATTCATCCACTAATCGAATTATATTTACAGCTTTACTGCGGTTATACGCCATCATATTTTGAGTACACATTGTCTGGTTTATATCTTACATTTTATATCTTACATTTAAAAAATAACGTCCATGATTCAACCTTTAGCGCTTTACTCTGAAAGGTGAGATGCGTAGAAAGGTCACAGACGTACGCGGGCTGCTTCCACGCCCGGGACTCTTAAGGAAGAGTACTGCTTGGTACCTTTAGGTCTGGGAGGGCGGTGCAGGTAGGAGTAGGGGGCGTGGCTAAAGTTTGAAAACTGTACATAGTTCATGTTTGATTGATTTTATTTTTTATGAGACTTCACGTGTTTCGATAGAAGTCTTCTGATGTTGACGTGAGCGCGTGTGAGGTTCGGATGTGATGCTAAACCGGTAGCTATAAGGCTCTATTCACTTCATTTTTAGCTACATTAGCTACAGCTCCAGTACAGATCCAAACTTCAGCAGTGATTACACTGAGAGTGCGCATTTTACTATCACTTTAACCAACTCTCTTTTGGACCCAGAGTCCACGTAAACGCGCGCGGTATCATATTATCGTGATAATATCGTAAACCGGTATGGTCACTCCATCATCATCATCATCACCTCCTCCTCCGGTTACCTTGGCGACGGTCCAGCCCTCCACCGCGGCGGCTCCGCTGTTCCGCCTCTCGGAGCGCTTCAGCCCGTCGCTCCACCCCCTCAGCTGCCGCTCGAGCCGCCCCGTGTCCTCCTCGAGCTGCTCGGCGAGGCGACGCCGCTCGCGCTCGGCCCCGGTCGCCACGGTGACGGCGGTCTCCAGGGCGTCGCGCGCCCTCAGCGCCTGCCCCTCCCACTGCCGCAGGGCTCGCGCCAGCGCCAGCACCTCGCCGTCCATGAGCTCGCAGCCCGCCGCCGCCGTCAGCCTGCACGCGCTCTCCGCGCTCAGCCGCACGCGCCGCAGACGCTCGCGCCCCTCGCGCGCTCCCTGCGCCACCAGCTCCTGTCAGAGAGAGAGTGAGAGAGAGAGAGAGAGAGAGAGAGAGAGAGAGAGAGGGCGGGGATTGGAGGTAAAGTTGCTACGGTAACTGCCGCATGAGCGGCTCGTGACGTTTCCGGCGGGAACCGGGGCTATTTATCGCGCGCTTCTCGTTACCTCCTGCCTGTCAGCGCTTCCCTTCTCTCTCTGTCACTCTGTGTGTGTGTGTGTGTGTGTGTGTGTGTGTGTGTGTGTGTGTGTGTGTGTGTGTGTGTGAGAGAGAGAGACATTCAGTGGTCCTCACCTCCCTCTCTCTCTCTCTCTCTCTCTGTCTCTCTCTCTCAGTTAAAGAGAAGAATCACTCACACACATGTTCTGCCTTTTCATTATTTCCATCAGAGCTAAAAGGCTAATACAGGCTAATTAATGCATAATGTTAGATTATAAGCAATGACATTTCTCCTTTTGCCCCTGAGGTCCAGTTATACCTCAGCTGCTCGCGCCTGTTAACACACTTCCCTTTAAATCCCATAATTAACCTATTTACTGCATGTAATGTATAGACTGTAATGTATAAACTGTAATGTATAGACTGAATGTAATGTATAGACTGTAATGTATAGACTGAACGTGATGTATAGACTGTAATGTATAGACTGTAATGTATAGACTGAATGTGATGTATAGACTGTAGACTGTAATGTATATACTGTAATGTATAGACTGAATGTGATGTATAGACTGAATGTGATGTATAGACTGTAGACTGTAATGTATAGACTGTATAGACTGAATGTGATGTATAGACTGTA
>CM074963.1:15609676-15621561 GCA_037577455.1 Pangasius macronema | reverse complement strand
CTATCAAATGACATCTACTAACCAGGACTATCACATGCTTCCTCTGAGACACGTGAAACCAACCAAACTCATCTTTTTTCACACCTCTGCGTCACAGTGCAGTGTAACACGCTTGAAGGAAAGCGGCATCCACCTTCGTCCGCATACATGAGCTCACAGACGTCCACAATTGGCTACTGCTGCTCTCACTGGCAAATGCTACTCCAGAGATACCAGTGATCCTGACCCCTTCTGCTCTCCAGACCTGCCTGACCCGTCCTCATGCGCTACTTCTGGTTGGAGTTCTCATCTCATGGAAACCACTCGCTCCTGCTGAGGATGGCCGCACACGGACAGACTAAAGACACATGAGATTACTGTGGATGGTACCACTTAAAAACCATGAAGATGGCTTTGGACGGCAATTGGCATGAACAGTTTTGCTACGATGGCTTATGACTACAATAGCTATTATAGCTTTAGGACTGCAGTTCCCACAAACAGTTTTGCACTCAAGTCTCCATCAGTGACCAGCTGAGTGAACTTCAACTAAATAGGCTTCATGTGGAAACTATAATGAACTTCCTGTTTACACAATTGCACTTGTTGTCCATGTAGTACACAGTTATAGAGGAGAAATGAGGATCTGTGCCCTCATGAGTCTGGTTCCTCTCAAGGTTTCTTCATCGTTTCTTCATTCTTGATCATATTATCAATTTATATTTTTCTGTAAAGCTGTCCATTGTTAAAAGCGCTATGCATATAAAATTGAAATGAACCGAACTGAGGAAAGAGAGAGAGTATGCCCCTCCCACCCTGAGAGCACAGCCAATATTGCTCTCTCGGCACTGACATCATCACGGTTCAGTCATTTCGAGACGTGCAGCATCCAGCGCAAATTCTGGAGGTGAATGCATAAAAATGAAAATTGATAAATGTGCAAATTTACACCCACAAGAAAAAAAAACAGCAGAGAATTAAGAGTTGAAACTTACAAAAATCAAATGAAGTAAAATAAAATATTGGTATATATACACACATACACACACACACACACACACACACATATGCATATATGTGTGTGTGTATACCCTAAAGGTCCTTCTCAACAAAACCCACACCGCTTGTTATGTTACACAGACCAGGACGATGTCATTGGCTCACGGGGGACATTTTAACCTGCACCAATCACAGCACGGAGAGCTGAAAAAAAGCCGCTCTGCGTCCTCTGTGGAGCTCGCGGCCACAGGCGGGGTGAGAGCAACATGTTAGTGCGGCTACGCGCCTGAGAGGAACCCATTAGAACATCTCCACTAATGGAGTGAAACTCCCCGCTGAATACAGTGCCGGGGAAAACCTCATTTACCCAGCGCCCGAGGAGAACGAGACGAGCGATGAGACGTGTGTGTGTGCGTGTGCGCGTGAGGACACGACGCTGCAGGCTGAGACTGATTGACTATCGAGCCCCATAAGGACTGATCTCGCTGAGGTTCAGAACGACGTCTGATAGTAACTATGCCTCCACCCTGAGGACACAGAGATAGTGAACTCAGAACACTAATAAACCGCCCGAGATCCTTTCTCCTGTGTACACTGTGATAATATCTCTGTCTTACAAACGCTCTTTAAGAAGGAATCCCAATTTGCTCGCTCAAGATTTTTACCGAGATGCTAAATAAAGTACGTCATTTAAAATGGACATGTAATTTGTGTGTGTGTGTGTGTGTGTGTGTGTGTGTGTGTGTGTGTGTGTGTGTGAATGATGTGCTAAGTAGGCAGAGGAAACATTTGTAAAGTGCCCTTGTACTTTATGGCTCATGTATTTGTACAAATCTAGATTTGAACTCTCAACCTTCTGATCAGAAGTCCAACGTCTTAACCATGTTGGATGAGCGGGTGTAGAATAACACACGAGCCGCTTCACGGCCACTTTAAACAAGCTGTGCTAATTGTTGTCAACATTCCCGATCTTAACGAGGCTCCTGGAAGAAGATAAGCTACATCTGATCACACATCTGTGTAATTCCACTGTCAAGCACAGCACTGATGAAAAGCTCTGACATGTACAGATTAGCCATTTAAAATAATGCATGCAGGCTTCCTGTAAAGGCTTTTTTCATGATCAGGACTCTCACCTGAAGCGTCGGCGCTTATGTAAAGCACGGCGGCCTTCTTTAGAGCCTCGTAGATGGAGTCGTACTTTTGGAAGAAGTGCTCGCCTTCGACAAACGACTAGTGACAGAACAAACAAACACAACACAGGTTAATGGGAAGGAAAAAAGATTGACCTTAGGTTTAGCAAATTAAAGTATACTTGAAACTAGCTAATGGATTTTAATGGAGGTCCTAATGGTTTTTAATGGAGGTCTGTAGTGGGAATGTGTTGTACCTAACGGATTCATTTATTCCGAAGGTAATCCTGTTCCCATCACGAGGCCCTGCTGACTTCTAGTGGAATGTATTAGCAGTAGTAATAAGAGTCTGATGGAAACCATTAAGCCATTTCCAATTACAGTCTTTTACATGCTATTTCTAATGGATTGTGGTGGTTTTTAGGGCGGCTGGGATATAAAACACGCCATCATAATAATCATTAGCATTTAATACTAACTAAAAAGATTCAATAGCATTCTGTGTAACAATTAACATGAGTAATTAATATAAATTAACATGAGCTAGCTAGCTAAATAACTGAGCGAGCCACTGAAATGAAAAACAGCTTAAGTTAGCTTTCCTTTCTTTATATACTGTTCATAATGGAGGTGGTGTTCGCTTCAGCACAGCTCGCTTGAAATTAAGTAGCAAGAACTGGCTAACCGAGTGCTGTTAGGAGTTCAGTAGCTTGTTGGGTTGATTAGCTAGCTAGCTCATGATAATAGCTGCTATATAGCTAATAGGTAGTTATCTTGAAAAAGATACTCCTTACACATTAACACAGACAGTAGGCTGTAGGAACACTGATGTATTTAACAAAACAGGCAATCGGTACCAAGCATCGGAGTGACGTTGTAAGTTTAATAACATCAAAAGATCTGGCTAGCTAGCCTAGCTCACTGAGCTAGCTATCCTGTACACGTTTCCGTGAGTTGGATGTTGAGCTGCGAAATGCTGATGGGTTTTAGCTCACAAATCATCGTCACGCTGTTTAAAACTGAAGATACGTGATCAGTATCAACATCGCAGACTTTGACGCCTAAAGTTTAGAGTTTCAGCAGGCTTTATTTTGATTGGCTCTCGAAATTGAATTATTTATAATCAGTTTATTGAACTGATTGGCTCTACACTCACCACGTAGCTCTGGAGCAGGAGCTCAGTTGTTTCTCGTCGTCCGTATTTAATTATCCAGGATTTCAGCTTGGATTCGCCCAGCGACAGGAAGTCCAGCATGCGGTACCTCCACTCCCAGAATTCCAGTTTGCTCAGGTGAGCGTGTGAGGAGGTAGATATGTAGTTTAATCTGTTAGATGTCAGACAGGCAGTAAGGGGTTATGGTTTGATATCACGCCACGGCGCTGCTGAATGCTGATTGGTGTTGATTAGTTTTCTAAAACAGCAGCTCTGACAGTAGTGCAGCAGAAACTGTAGCTATGTAGTTTGATTTATGCTAAACCGGTAGCTATAGGCTTCTCTTACAAGTTAGCGGTGTCACTTCAGCACAAGTCTACTAAGAAGCCTAATTAGAATGAACACATCTGGTGTAAATTTCACATCTGGCTGAATTCACCACTGTAATCAGGACTTTAATCTTGGCACGCCTCTCTTTCTCACACCTCTCTGCCATGTCTTGGAGCTGCTCGGCAGGTGCGGGAACGCCGCCGACGCTCCGGTCCCTGCGGAAACGCTGGAAAGTCTGCTGGTGTGTTTCAACGAGGCGGAGGACCTCCTGCGGAAAACAATGTCACGCACATCCATCACAGTCACTCCTGCGTCCTCCTGCTCGGACGCACCGTTCCTCATTTCCCTCTCCTCCCCGCTGCGATTTCCCATTTACCTGATGGAGCTGCCGCGTTCGCTGGATGGCCGTGGCAGTCTCCTCGTGGGTCCGCTGAGGAACCAGCTCCTCTTGGAGGATCTTCTCTGCCTGATGCAGCCATACACCTACAGAACCCAGAGGATCTGGCAACCCACCATCCAGCTGCAGATGCCACTCCAGGAGCTGAAGGGAAACAGCACAATTAACCAAAATCAATGTTTTTTGGGCACATGTGTGCGTATGTACATACGTGTGTGTGTGTGTGTGTGTGAGTGTGTGTGTGTGTGTGTGTGTGTCTGTCTTACCCTAGCAGACAGTCTCTCCCAGGCCTGTTTAACCAGAGCTTGGTCTGAAGTGAGCATGCCGTCCTTCTGAGTGGACTGAATGCAGGACTCCACTTGTCTCCTCCTCATCTCGTACTGCTCACGGAAATGTTTAAAGACCTGAGAAACAACAAAACACACAAACGGAGCAACGAACTACGATTAGGAACAAGTAGAAGTCAACTCTGGTCCTTCTTGTTCCTAACGTGTATGAAGGAAATACCGTTTAAATATATAAATACATCACACATTGAGGAAGCTATTGAAGAAAAGCTATTTCAGATATTTGACCTTGTCGTGACCTTGACGCTGTTTGGAAAGTTTCGATTCCACATTCTGATCAGGTCATCTGCTGGTCACGGTGATAATTCCATATAAAATCCTACAAACATTCAACCGCTAACGAGAATCTTGAAAACCTAATGCCTTTACCACCTAGCGACGTAGGAGCCGGGAAAACAACGATAAAAATGGATGAATCATCACAAAATTGGAAGCAAGTTAGAAAACGTGACTCAGGCGGACGCTATAAAATGGCTGCCACCTTCACTGTTCATCAGCTTACAAAATAGCACTTGATCCAGTGCATCCTATACAGTGTATTACTGTAGACTTTTTTATATCACGTGCTACAAGATACTAAATCGAGGTCATGAAATCATAAAGTGTACAGAATGTAATCAGCTTCATCACACTTTTAATTCAAAATAATGCTTTTGCTAACTCGACGTGCTGTATTATAAAGAACATGCCTGTGAAGGATAAGCTTACCAAGCACTCATCTGCAACCCTTTCGGCTACTCTTAAGCCTTGTTCATTAGCTCATGCATAAAAAATTGAATAATGATGAACATGCAGACTCCTATAAACTCCTCAGTGAAGACAAATATTGACTTTAACTGCTAATTAACTAATAGTGTGATATTTAGATACATCAACGAGAGCAAAACGACAGATACATGACGTTGTATTTATTATTACACATTTTCTCAGCCGCTGTATCGGGTTTTTGTGGATTTTGCTCAACATATTCGACATGTTTGACTAACTTATTAATATTTTCCTGACTTTTGGGAAACCCAAATTGTATTTAACATTAACCTCCAATAGTTTTACAGTATTTACAGCCGAAACATCAAGTTCAGCATGACATATAGTGGTTATATCTAAATATTACATTAAAAGAAGAAATCAAAGGAACAAAAGAGCAGGCAGTTTGCTCGAGTACACCCAGTCTTTATATTCCTCTCCCTCTTTTCCGATGTGGTTCCCCATCGAGCTCTTAGTTAAATATGGAACACACCCGCGGGCCGGCAGCACACTGACACACACTCGTTACACACACCGCCAGCCGACTGCTGTCTCATCACTTCCTCTCACAGCACAGGTTCAGCTGGCTATGGTCAGGCACTTCTCATAACCTCTACGGCTGGATATTATAACAATTACCCAGAAAATATTAAACTAGCTGCTAGCTGTTCTTCATGTAGAGACTATACAAGGGATCATCCTGACACGATCCTGATGTCTGTGACCATGTTTAAGCCTAGCGAAATAATTATCCAAACAAACTTCCTCGTTAAGCCCTAAAACCCATCAGTGCAATTGACTTAAAATGTCTTAATAATTCCTTTTTTTTTTTTCAAACAAGGAAAGAAAGACGATTAGCTGCTGTTATAGGAAGATAAAGATGTTATAGGAAGCGACCGGATTTGATTACTTTCCTGATATACAACAACACATCATGGTTTATTCCTCTTACACCACAGCAAACGGCTAACATTCACAATGTATTCATGTGCTGTTAATGAATAACCAATCATACTTATCATCCATTTATATTTACATAATGATGATCATTTTCTCTCTCTCTCTCGACGTTAAGAATAATAATAAAGTTTTTAAAGACTCCGTTCGTATTAAGGGAAAGCTAAGTACTTACACACTTCACCGTATCGAGAGTTACACACGTTTTTGTGATCCTGTTAACGTGGAGCGTACATAGTACAAGCCCCCGAGAATGAGCCGTTACTATAGAAACGATAACGTATTAGAACGAGAGCGCATTTATATAAACTGGGGATGTGCAGCTGCGCTAATGTCAGACATGCTGTTGCAGTAAATGAATCTTCTGACCAATCAGCATCCAGAATTCAGCAGCACTGTGGTATAAACCAGTATTATGGAGCTTGTGTATAGGAGGCTATAAAACACTCTTCACGGAAGGCTGGTTTTTATCTCTGTTGTTAGTCTGACTTTGTGGTTCTTCTCTGTTTGATATATAACGGTGTACCTGGTACTGCTGAGCGAGGTCTCCGGCATCTGTCTGAGCCTCAGCACAGTCCCTGTCCATCTGATCGGCCCAGACCTTCAGCTCCCTCAGAACTCTCCTCTGTTCACGCTGACAACCAGAGACAGATATGGAAGGATTGAGGGATGGACAGACGAATATGAACGTCCTGGATTAAACGCTAAAACCTCATCATTTGGTCATCGGGAGTCATTTCACACAGCCATGGGCGCTTCGCGTAATTACAATAAGGGGTTCAAACGGTATTGACTTCAGTCCAATTTACAGCTACAAGGAGACAACCTGCTGGGTGAGATATTTCTTTTCATCACCGTGTGCATTTACCCCAAACCGCCCGCCCAACAGGGGGGCTGAAACTGACAGGAGGGGGGGGGGGGGGGGGATGGGGAGTATGGGGCTGACTTGACAATTCCTGTTAGTTAGCGTTACCACCAGAGCAAACGGCAACGAACACTGTTCTATCAAGATGATGTGTCAAGTGTGAATGTGTGACATTCTTCTTCTTTGCTTTCAGGTTGCTCCATGACCTTGCTCGAGTCCGTCGGGTATCGGGTATTCCCTCGCATGATACTTCTCCTCATTCCAATTAAACGTCAGCTTCATTAGAGCTAAAGTAGTACAGATTGCGCTAATAACTACTGAGCTGATTTGGCAAGGTTTAAGTGTACATGTTGTGTAAGTTAAAGGAGGCCAGGATGAGGGTAACCTCTTCTAAAACCTCATTTACTGAGGGCTGAGGCTTATCATCCGACTGTCAAACAACATCGACATCTAGTGCGACGCCAAAGGGGAGCTATTGTTATGCAAATGAGCCGCCGAGCTGTAGCGCTAATGTAATGATAATAAGCGTGACAGGATTTCAGGCTGTGGGAAATTCTGTGCGCTGTGTATACAGAATAATTCACATTCTAATCAGGGATATAGATAGTGTTTGTAAATGAAGGTAATTTGAGCGACAGCAAACAGAACCGCATGCCTCCAGGCGCCCAATAGGACGGGACTGAGCCTACCTCTGACATTTCTCCAAAGACGGGAGGTGCAAAGCCAAACTACAGGACACAGGCAAGCATGACGAGCAAAGGAGGACAACACAACAGGTTATTAAAGGAAATACAGACAGANAGAGAGAGACAGAGAGTAGAGAACGGGATTTAAGAAAGACACAAGGACAGAGAATAAAACCTAAAATCATGCGACCATAGACGTGAAAATTCATTGTATTGGCACGTATGTTTCCACGTATGCACAATGAAAAGCACCATAAATACCCAAAGATTTTATCCCCCCCCCCAACCTGAGGAGCACTATAACAGGTCAACGCATGCATTCTATCACACATGAGTACGCCAGGATTAAAAAAGCAGCTGAAGGGTTCGAGGTGCGAGGAATGACCGTACCTCCTCCTCACGGCTGACGCTCTCTGTCTCTGCAGAGTCCGGATGATGCTTCAGGAACTGAGCCACGTACGTCATGATGGACTTTTCATCTGGTTTGTCCACGTCCACGTCTAAAGCACATGGCATATTTGCTTATAAAGACTTTTATTTTTAAAAAAACAAAAACAAATCTAACACAACTGTAACTCTTTCTCTCAACACAACTCGTGTTATGTATAGAGCTGGGCTTTATCCATCTTGTCATATCACCCACCCCAATTACACTTACAGTGCCTTGCAAAAGTATTCGCGCCCCCCCCCCCCCAGGCTATTTGGATTATACTTAAATAATAATAATAATACTTACACAGACTGTATTCAAGCCAGTATTTTTAATGCAAACCAAAATGCAGAAAAGCTTTCACTCTGTTTTCCGGATATCGTGAGTTTGAATCCCAACAATGCCACAGCCTTCCAAATCCAGCAGAGCAACACTGTCTGTGCTGTCTGTGTGGGCGGGGCTTACTCTCTGTCCCCCCTGTCAATCAGAGATACCAGCCAATCATGGGCATCTTTGAGGTCATGCATGCAGAAGAGGGTGGATAGCGCTTTCCTCTGAGTGTGTTACATTGCCCCATGATGCAGCGTGAGCAGCAGTTTGAAAAGATGCTCTTGGTTGGCTTTCACGTGTTTTAGAGGACGGACGCGGTAGGCTTCATTCACCCTGCCGGAAATTCATTATTTGTCAGCAGATCTTTAAAAAAAAATTAAACATTTCTACCGTTTCAGACTAGTACTTGGTGGAACTGCCTTTTGCTGTAATAGCAGCTTTAGGTCTAATGGGCTAAGTTCCTACCAGCTTTTCACACTGTTTGGCAGGTTCTCTTGTAATATTGCCCAGTATATTCCTCCATCCTTTCTCCCTTTCAATGTTGAGAAGAAGCCTGGATTCTGAAGATGAAAAGCATCCCCAGACCATGACGCTGTCACCACCATATTTCGCTGTAGGGATGGTGTTAATTGAGGTATGGCACACCATTCATAGAACTTTGAACATAGAAAACTTGCCCAAATATAGTATCTCAGTCTTGGTCTCATCCCATCCAAACAAACAAACAAACAAAAAAAACTCTTTCCTGGGTTACTCTCATGCTTTCATATGGCTCTTCTTGAGCAATCAGTTCTTTCGAGCCATGCCTCCCTTACAGTCCTTAATAAAGCAGAGCTCTTGAAATGGTCGTGTGGTGCACCTTCACTCCACTCTCAGCTACTGTACTCTACAACTCCTTCAGAGCGACTGTTGGCCTCACTGTGGCTTCCCTCAGCAGTCTCTGCATCTGTTTATTTTTTTGTTATTTTATTTGAAATGTCAATAATTAATTGTAACTTCAACTGAAAATTCACTGTAAGAGAACATAAGTTTGCAGTAAAAATACTGACAGGAAGAATGTGTATTAACAGTTTGTTAGCAAATCTACACTTTATATCATGCTACATATGATACTTTGGTCATATCAGCCGCCCCAATTACATTGAGGTGGCAGTGCAATATAAACAATAACCGATGCAATAATGCAGTAAAGAGTAACGGAATAGTTTAATCGGATTATGATTACCCTCAGGGTCGAGCAGACGCGGGATGCCCAGCTCTCTCTCGGCCAGCGAGAACGCCTCCTCCAGGTTGGCCCTGTTGGGTTGGTTCCACACGCGCTCCATGTCCACCAGCTGAGGACGCAGAGCGAAGATGACGGCGTGGAACGCTACACCGGAACGCCAGCTAGGACCGAAGTCTCTGACGTCCAGACCCAGTCTCCTGTAATCCCCCAAAAATACACAACGAAAGCAGGAATAAAAAGAATTGGTGTGTGATTATTCACTCTACTGTGCTTGAAGTCAAACAATATGCTAACTATAAAAAAAATACATATATTAAACAATAAAATGCTTGTGAGTTCCACAAGAAATGTCATAAACCACAAAAGAAGAACAGAACAGAAAAATCCACACTTTTACACTTGTCAAGAAATCCTGAGTCATACAAGCCCCGCCCCCTTTCACTAGTACATTGGTAGCCAGTATTTACGTGCTGGAGCATGATTGGCTGCTACATTTTATGATGTAATAACGTCTGCCTGTTCAACATTAACTCGGTGACCACATCACCATTTCAGTACACAAAGCATACACTTCACTACAGGAATTGGGGCGTCAGAGTGTATATCAACCAAGCATGAACCATCGCCAAAAGACTTGGGTAAATTCGTCTCGGAAGAACCGAGGCGGGACCTTCCTCTCCGCCCCGTTGCGCTTGACAGGCGGGCTGGTCGCCTCGGTGCTGTTGGAGCTGTCCACCGAGGACGTGCTGCTAGTCTGTACGCTCTGAGGCGGAAGTGAGCTGGTGAGCTCCTCGATCTGGGGATGGAAAACCGCGCGATCAGACGATGGAAATTCCGATGTGCTTTCAGCGAAACCGCTGACAATGACGAATTTTGTTTCTCATATTATACTCTTGCCTGGAAATATAATATGATGGTCCATATCAAGCCCAGGACGATCGATGGTCTGCCGTCTACAACATCTGTGGTGTTGATGTTAACCAGTTTGATCTGTCAGAAAAAAAGATCCTCATCACAGCCTGCTCAGAGCTATTCATTAATATTAACACTGTGGTTATTTATATACACTTAAGCCTTTACTAACCGGGGATCCTCTGTACACAGACTGAGGGCAGAGACGATACATGTAATGGGGAGAGAAAGAGAGAAGAGAAGACATGCTGTTAAACAAAGGCAAGACTTAAATTCACAAGTGACGTCACTATTCATGTAGTAGGAAAGTTACTCGTATTCAGAGCCGGGTTACACACATGTTTAAGTTGATTTTCAGCCTCTCCAAAGGATTTGAACATATTTACCATCATTAGAAGGTGACAGCATGCTCCAAAACTAGCTACCTGATGTCAGTTGCTATGGTAACATTATATTCATACAGGTTAAATGAATCAGTGAGGAAATTTTCATATTTATGTATACTCTAGACTGTGGAGAATTTAATGAGGGAAGGTGTAAAAAATATTCCACTGCTTTAAAACAAACAAATATATTAACATATTTTATTATTTTCCGTAAATTATTTTTCAAATATCACAATTATTTTGGACATTTCTTTAAGCTACAACTGCAGAGCTTTTTTTTTTTTTTTTTCGTTTAGCAGCACCTTTTTTATGCAGCTCGCAATTACATCGTAGTCTGTGTATGATAATTATAAATAATAGTACGTGCGCGTGTCCTTCTCGACGTCGTTATGTATATACGCTATAGATAAGTGTCGAGATTAAAGGACCCGGAGAGAGCGAGGGAGCGAGTGAGGGAGCATGAGAGAGAGATAATAGGATGAGATAGAGTACTGCAGTAGCTGAGCCTCAGCCGTGTGAGAGAATGGATTTTCACCTCCTTTGAGGAAAGAGGGAGCAGGAAGAGCCGAGCGAGTGTGAGTGTGGGTGTGTGCTGTAAGAACAGATCACTGATCTTGCCTGTGGTGTTCACACAGAATTCATTATTAGCTAATTATTCATTCGTTTGTTTGTTTACGTTGTTTATGTAGCGCCTTTCCCCTTTTTTCCGCAAGGTCAAACTGTTCGAAAAAGCGAGACTGTTATACTTTTATAAACTTATCAAGGCCAGAAGATATCTGCCAGTCAAACTCAGGAATGAAGCGCAAACCACAATGACCCAAAAACCGTAAAACAACAGACTGAACAGACTGAAAAACAAACATCAAGCATACAGAGAAAAGAAAAAAGGGGAAAAACACAAAAGAAATGGGAAAAAACATATGAACAAATAAAGCACTGAGGAAGAGGCAGGAGTCAGAGCTAGAGGTAGCAGAGCTGAAGATGTTGAGGTTCTCTTTGGGAGTGACGA
>CM074963.1:15557099-15574921 GCA_037577455.1 Pangasius macronema | reverse complement strand
ACTCTCAGACCATTAGGCCACGACTGCCCCCTAAGCCCCAGGAGTTCTCCCAGGGGTCTGTGATTTGTATTTATTTTTCTAATTTAGTTAGCATGAGGGAAATCACAACTCGCCTATATCAAAATGATTATATTTACTTATTACTGAGTTTTCTAACTTTTAGCCTGTTTGCCTTTTGGTCAATTGATTTAATCCAAATGTCAAATAACTCAAAAACAAATTGTCTATACATCATAATATCACCTTGTACCTAATGTGCTGTAAATTGTAAGCTGCAGTAAATATGCAAAATGATTGTATTATTGTACAAGCTCATGAGAATTATGAATGAGACGAATATTCTGTAATTTATTCTACAGTTAAATTCCATCTGAGAAGCCCTGCGCTAGGCTACGTCATTTTAACGCATCGTGTGATGTCATGAGTGCATACGCTATCAAACGTCACTGTAAATGGCACAACTCGCTACCACTATAGCTGCACTGTATGGTGAACGTGGAATGAAAACAGTGTCTATGCATTTTAATGTAACTCCTGTACAAACTGATATCCATTTCTGATCACTGGAGTCATCCGCTATGACGAGAAGAAAGCGATTAAAGACTTGCAGTTCTGACTCACTGAGACCCCATTCGCCGGAGCTTTAGAGAGGATGTGCTGTGTCATGCTACGGCACTGCGCCGAGGTCACCTTAAGAGAAAGCGCGCATCATCAGCACCTACCCTGCAGCCTCTGCATCACATTGGCGATGTCCCTGGCTGAGCGTCCATACTGCCGGGCAGATGCCATCCTGTGTCAGGCGGGGACTCCGGCTCCAGCTCCGGCTCCGGCTCCGATCAGCTGAAGAGTGTGTGTGTTAGGAAGGACATCTGCTGGGACAAAATAACAAAAAACCATGGATGTGCTCTGTTCTGTCCTCTGAAGTTGTGCTTATAGCCTCAGCAGACTGCAGCCTCTCTGCACTCCTGCTCTGTCTCTCACCAACACACACACACACACACACACACACACACACACACACACACACACACACACACACACACACACACACACACNGGTATTATTTGTAATCACTGCCACCTGGTGTCCAGTCAGAGTGCAGCTCACACACACTCAGGTTATCACACAGGGCTCATGTATACATGTATACCAATATGTAAAGAATAAAACACTGCGTGTCCTGCGGTTATAGGAAACTAATCAACATCAGCAAGGAGGCGTGATGAAGCAGAGCTTCTGTTACAAATCCTGAGGCTGACTATTTTCCCATAACAACATAACAACACATCCTGTAGGGTTTTATTCCTTTTATTCCACAGCAATTTACCATTGATTATTATTAATTTATTAAAGATCGACAAGTCATCATTTTTATCCATTTACAGCTACTTTTAATATTATGGAACGTCCATGAATCAAGTTAGTCTGCGTTGTCATGTACGTTATAGCAGCTATAAACATCCGTTCCCTCACCAGCCTCTTTATTATTATTATTATTATTATTATTAATGATCAATTTGGAAAATTCAATTTATTGACTGTAAAGTTGTTGTTTTTTTTCTGCCATTTAATACTACACTCTCATTTTAATAAGAATGAAGCCCATAAAATTAAATTTATAAATTTATAATAAAAATTATTACCTTTGTTAACAATGATTAAATGATAAAATTATTATTATAATGATTTTTTTAATTTATTCCTTATTTTTTTTTAATTATTAAAACAGATTTTATGACCAGACCACACTATCCAGATTTCCTCAAAAATTCCCCCAAAATTCATACTGCAGCGTTTTGTAACATCGACACTGCGAAGGCCATTATTACAGTTAATAACTGATATTAATAGCTATAACGATAAATAATTGATATGCAGTGCAACTGTAAAGACCAGGGCGTCCTTAAATGAAGCTAAAATCTACGAACGACATTCGCTTTAAGCACAGAGGAAAATCCAGTGCGACTTTTCAGCGGCTCTGCGCTAACATTCATATCACGTTATGGCACACAGGCGCAAAGGGGAGGGACTACGTACAGTGTGAAGGAGAAAAGAAAAAAAAAGGGGAAAAAAAAGAAAAACGCTCCACTGCACCTCCTTCCAGTCAGACTGCTGACTTCGCCGCTTTCTCTCAGCAATGTGACCTCTAACGTGTGGATGGAGGGTTTCTACTGCAGAGAGGGGAAAAGGCAGATACTGGGGGTACATCATCATCTGAATCTTATCTGCACACACACACACACACACACACACACAGAGTCCTGCTTCACTAAAGCAAACCCCTGAGAAACAGCCATCATCAGCATAATGCCGAAAAGCTCATTAGACTCCTGCAGCACCACACACACACTCACATTCACACACTCACACTCACACACTCGCATTACACAGTGTGGGCAATGCAGCGTAGCAACACTTTCAGCTCACTTCATACCATTTCATTTGTATTCTGGTAGCTGAGCGTAGAAAATGTACTGATTGTGCAGCTCGTTTACGCAGACAGATAAGAGCCTCGGCTGTGAAAGTGGGGTCTGGGGATTCGAATTGATCAGAAGACGCCGATTCATTTTCTATACCAGCAGCTCCGAGTCACAGGTTCACATTAACGCCCTTGTTCTAACACATTTCTGCTTCTAGGGCAACAATAAATAATAGAACTGTCATGAAAAACTGGCTAAACGTATATATGATGATGTTTTCTCTAAGGAGATGTTTATGGAAGGAGTCTCCGGTGTCAGCATTTCGAAAGTCTCCCAATGTGTTCCACAACATTAAACGTAACTATAAACGGATAAAAATTATGACGTGTCGCTCTTGAATAAACTAAAAAAATTGCCCTTGTTGACAAACTGCTGTGCTATCAGCATCCTTGCTGTATAGGAAAAATAATCCCCTCTGAAGGGGTAATAGTAACTCTGCTTCATCACACCACCCTGTCGTTGATTATTTTCCTAAAACTGCACAACGGCAAGTTTCACCTCAAATACACGGAACAGTCTGTGACCTAATCTGTGACTTCTAAAAGTACGCTTATTAAAGACACCAACAAGTCAAAGATTCTGGTATCTAAATCCTTTCCAAAGCTTGTAATTATGATTATACAAAATATTAATATGATTATATAATATTAAACTCATATACAGGTGCTGGTCGTAAGTGAAGTGAAGTGAAGTGACTTTGTGGCCAAGTGTGGTGACCCATACTCGGAATTTGTGCTCTGCATTTAACCCATCCAAGTGCACACACAAATTAGTGAACACACACACCTGTGAACACACACCCGGAGCAGTGGGCAGCCATTTTAGCCCCGGGCCCGGGGAGCAGTTGGGGGGGGATCGGTGCCTTGCTCAAGGGTCTCACCTCAGTGGTGGTATTGAGGGTGGCAGAGACTCGAACCCACCTTCAGGTTCACCTTCGGGTTACAAGTCCGACTCTCAGACCATTAGGCCACGACTGCCCCAGGTGAGGTTGCTGGCCAATTAAGAACAGGGATACCATGGTCCTTTAACCAGGTACTGGTAGCTTTGGCACTGTGTGCAGGTGCCGAGTCCTGTTGGAAAATTAAATCTGCATCTCCATAAAGTTGGTCAGCAGCAGGAAGCATGAAGTGCTCTAAAACGTCCNTTACACTGGACCTCAAGCAACGTGGATTCTGTGCCTCTCCTCTCTTCCTCCAGACTCTGGGACCCTGATTTCCAAAGAAAATGCAAAATTTACTTTCATCAGAGAACATAACTTTGGACCACTCAGCAGCAGTCCAGTCCTTTTAGTCTTTAGCCCAGGCGAGACGCTTCTGTTGTTCACGAGTGGCTGGACACAGGGAATGCGAAAGCTGAAACCCATGTCCTGCAGACGTCTGTGCGTAGGGGTTCTTGAAGCACTGACTCCAGCTGTGGTCCACTCTTTGTGAATCTCCCCCACATTTTTTAATGGGTTTTGTTTCACAATCCTCTCCAGGGTGCGGTTGTCCCTATTGCTTGTACACTTTTTTCTACCACATCTTTTCCTTCCCTTCGCCTCTCTATTAATGTGCTTGGACACAGAGCTCTATGAACAGCCAGCCTCTTTTGCAATGAGCTTTTGTGTCTTGCCCTCCTTGTGCAAGGTGTCAATCGTCGTCTTTTGGACAACTGTCAAGTCAGCAGTCTTCCCCATGACTTCTCGGGTCCGGCAGGGATTGTAGGTGGGGGAGTGAATGACCAGCACTCTCTGCCACCCTCAATACCACCACTGAGGTGAGACCCTTGAGCAAGGCACCGATCCCCCAACTGCTCCCCGGGCGCCGCAGCTAAAATGGCTGCCCACTGTCTTCAATATTGAACCTTTTCACAATATTCTAATTTTCTGAGATACTGAATTTGGGGTTTTCATTAGTTGGGGCGGAAAATATATGAGAAGTTCTACTTCACTACTATACTTAAGTATTAATTTGCATAATCAGGAAGACAATCGCAGATTAAATCCAGCCACTTAAATATCTCAAATCTGTGAAAGACGAATACATTTATTCCTTCCACTTCTAAGGCATGATGAATTATTCTATAACAGTGCCACCTACTGCTGAAAACACACATCAGGAGCAAGAGGACTTTGCAATCAGCAAGGCATTTTTTAAAGGGATTCATAAGATTTTGCAAATCTTTTATCTGAAAAAGGAGTTAATAACGAGACTCGAACCCACCACCTTCAGGTTCACCTTCAGGTTACAAGTCCGACTCTCAGACCATTAGGTACCAAACAAGTACGTTATAGCAGCTATAAACAGTCGTTCCCTCGCCAGCCTTTCTTTTTTCCTCTCCTAGAGTTAATAAGATGGAAGAAAGGAATGAAAACTTCAAGTTACACCTTTACTACAGACTGTTACAAAGCTCTGACACTGGAGACTCCTTCCATAAATGTTTAATAGGCATCTCTTTACGGAAAGCTTCACATCAATGATTTTTAATTAGCAGCAGTTGAAAATGTTTTCCAAGGCTTATAAAATCACACGGATTAAACCAGCGCAGTCTGATTAGGCCCTTAGGCAGAAGAATACTGTATGTTTTTACATCATTACATTCCTTGAGTCCCTTAGGAACCAAACTCAATCCAAATCCAAATCGGGTGTACATTTGTTTACATACAGCTACACAATTATGCCTTTCAGTGTCACACACAATGCCTCGGCACGACTCCTCCACATCGCCGCACGAGACAACAATGAGAGGAAACATCAGCAGAGCTGACATTCATCCCTTTCCACCCAATCCTGCACTCCGTCCCGAATCACCACGCTCTCCACTACGCCAAGTCTCCTACTCTACAGCTTCTGAGCACGCTACTCGACTATGAAGGGACGCACTAGATTTGGGACAAAGCCTTCTCCTTTGTGCTGGATCGTATCATGTTGTTTGTGCTGTAAGTTAGGCCGGTGTGGTCGGGATAACCCAGGATAACGCTGGCATCTTCTGTGGAAAAACTGAGACACGTTTAGGAATCCGAAAATCCTGTTTTTATGCTCACTCTCGCATTATTTCCAAAAACATTTGCCCGTCCAGACTGTGGTCAAACATGGAAAGTCGATTAAAAACGGTCATCTTATTGTATTTGTTTCCATCTTTCCTTTCACATATTTGATTCTGAAGTACAGATTTTCTTTTTACGTAGGTGATTTATGAGTCCATTTGACCTTGCTTTGACCCCAATCATGTTCTGTCACCCTGAAGGATATGATTATAGCACATATTTTCCAATACGATCTCACGAGGAAATGATCTTTCATTAGTGATGAAGGAATGATGCACAAAGAGGAAAACTGGATGAGGTAATAAAAAAAAATTTTTAGGGGTGACACAGGTTCTCCATGATTAAACCACAGATGAGCAGGAAACGATAGCAATTACACAGAGAGCAGCTCAGCTCAGCTCACATGTTGGCTCAGCTCGAACCCTCCGCCCTACAGGAACCCTGGAGCAAGGAGATAAGGAGAGGGGCGCTGCTAAATTTACACAGGAAAAGCAGGAAATGTGACAGTTTCCCTCTAGGACGACTAGTGTGAGGCAGTCAGGCTGGCCTTGGAGGGGATCCTGTGGAATACAGGGAGGAGGAAAAAGAAAAAAAGAAAAAAAAAGAGAAAGCAGGGAGTGAAGGAGGAATCATCAGGAGGAATATACTAGAGGCTGGAGGAGTGAGGGAGCTGGAGGACCAGACTGAATGTGCATCTCCGCTCCCTTCTCCTCGGTCAGTCCAGACGGAGCGATGGCTGATAACAGCACTCATCCCATCCTGGAAATACTTCAGTCCGTCGGCCCGAGTAAGACACTTCACTCTCTGTATCTCAGTCTATTTCTCTCCGTTATTAAGTGCTGAAGAGTTTCAGGGCAGCAGACAGAACTGTTTTTAGTGGATATGGAAAATCAAATAGCTGGGAATTTTACTACAGCGAGCCACAAAAACACGACAGAGCTCAGGTATTTTCCATTCACAGCTCCTAGTGTATGAATTCCTTCATCCTGTGAACAGAGAGACTCTTATTTGTCCTTTTCTAAACACAAAGTAGATGCTTTTATGGAAATATTTTACATTTCTGTCTAGGTTTTTCCATCTGTCAGGGCCAAGAGCCATTGTAGAGTTGCTGAAGCAAAAGTTTTCGCACCCTTACTTCAAAATAAAGCCATTTAATGCGAGTATGGGTTTTCTCAACATGCCATCATTATCCTAAATAACTGAAATGCTCAAATAATCAACTATTTCAATTGTTATATGAATAAATGTGAACTTTCTTCCTATTTGGCTCTAAGGACCTTTTCACGTTTCCTGCTATTTGGTTTGGACTTTTTCCAAATCTTTCCAAATCAAAGGCATTTTGAGATTATTTTCCAAAACAGAAAAACAAGAAAATACTCAAAGGTTCTGGCCACCCTACTGTAGCTAAAAGTAGCTCCTAGTACAGAAACAGAATTACAGAAAATTCATCTTAATCATATTTCAACATTAAAGACTTCCTAAATCATAGCTTAAACCCTAGATGTAGATTGGAATGTTCTTCTAGTGTGTATCCTAGTGATTAATTAATTAATGTAATTAATTAATTCACTTAAAAGAAACCAATTATATTGATTATTATGAGAAAAAAAATTTAAAAAATGGTTTTGCAGCACTGTTTTTAAGTGTAATATATGTTCTATGTGTCGGTGTTGTTTTTGGCAACTACTGTGCTGCCTTCTTGGCCAGAGCTCGCTTACAAAAGGGATCTCAGGTGTGACTACCCTGGTTAAATAAAGGTTAAAAGTTAAATAAATAAATAAACAAACAAACAAATACATTTTTTTTTAGAAACCCTCATTTCGAAAACCACTATAATTTTGTTTTTAATGTTCTGTGGTAAAATATTCAACTCCGCTCCCTGCCAGTAGTAATAATGCTAGACTTCACAAAGCCCGATGTAACACCATGACACCCCATTTCAAGTTCATTTATGTGCTGCGGCTTCCAACATAATGAGGAATAAAATTGCCTTGCCGCCACATAATCCTCATTAGCCATCTGAAAGCCCGCGTTATATCTGTCTGAGCCAAACAGCTCTTCTGAGCACTTCAGCAGAGCGGAACAGCACAGCACGGCTCCTAACTGCTCTTACCGAAACTTAGGAAAGACAGCAAAAGAGAAAAATAAGAAACTCAGCATTTGTTTTCTTCCTTATGTCGTCTTAGAGAGTTTTCTTTTTTCCGCTGTCGCCTCTGGCTTCTTCGTTAGGGACCACATCGTGAGCTGGCTGAGTTGACTTGCTGTGAAATGTAATACAATACAATATGAAAGCAAGAAATAATAATAACAATAATAATTAATATTAAAAAAAGATTAATACAATGATGGGAAATAATGCTGATGAATAGTCCTAACTGTAATATCACATATATTCACTGCTGGGTTTAATTTAACGAAATGGCATCCGCACTTATTATTCGGCAGCTTATAAAATAGCAGTTGATCCAGCACAACCTCATATTTTGCATTTTATTTTATTTCAATCAGGGGTTGACAGTTATCTAAATGAAGCCCGAGATACCAAACTGTAAAGTCATGACACTGTAATGTCTATGTTGGAAGTAGGCTAATTGATCACGCTATTTTGACATGAATTAATAAAATAATAACAATGTTTTTGGTAATACAGTGCACTCTCTCATAAAGAAAACATATTCACGGTTTGAAGGATAAGCTGACCAAGCACTCATCTGCTACGCTTACGGCTTGCTTTATGTGTTGTTCATCGTTTTACCACTGCAGATTTGGTCCTTGAGATATCTCCTCTAATATTCTTCATGTGGAGAAAAAACCTTTAGCAGATTTTAAAGAAAGATACTATTAATGATACACTATCATGTTACGTAGTTAATGTTGGCCTCAGATGACATGCTATAGTTTTTGAGTGTATTTACGTCACACTTTCAACTGCCTGGACTTAATACTGCTCCTTCACTCGAGCCAATATCACGCAAGAAAAGTCTGAACGCTGCCCTCTCGAAATGTACATCCTGATTTCTGCACTGTACATAGAAATAAAAAATTAACTGACATTTAAAAAGAAAAATATATTCTCATTTTATTTTGCATTGATTGTCATTTCTCCGCCCTCTCACCAGGAGACTTGATCCTTGCATTCTGTCTGTCCATGGTGGTGGGACTCATGCTGGGTGCTTTGGTGTACGTGGTCCTCACTTGGATGGCGCGTCGTCGTGCATCTGCCACCATCACCCGCTTGCCGTCGCCGCGTTCCTCAGGCCGTCCGTCGTCGCCCCGCACTCTCCCCGCCTTCAGCCGCCAGGGCGGTGCCTACGACCGGCGCAGCAACAACAGCCTGGCCAGCGCTGCCTTCTCCTTCCATCGGCAAACCTCGTCTTCACCCATCGATCACCCGGACCTGCTGGGTCGCAAGGACAGCTTCAGGGCCTCCACCTTCCACCCACTGATCCAGTGCAGCCAGATCGCCCGCGAGGCCGAGGAAGGAAACCACGGCACCCTGACCAGCAGCCCTGGAGCCACCGGCACTAACAGCACAGCCGGCTCCATGGTCACTCCACCAAGGCCCAGGCCCAGACCGGACTCCTTCTGGGGCAACAGCAGTCTGAGAGGCCTCAATGTCACACAGACTCCTCCACCGGCGTATGACAGCATCATACGGGCCTATCAGGAGACCTGCACTTGAGGGATGAGGATAAAACGAGACCTGATGATCTCTTGGGGAATTGGGAGCAGCTTTACAATGCAAAGTGTGAAAACAAAATTGTAATTTTTGTTACTGTCATTGAGATGTACAGAGAATGATTGTATGATATGATTACTGGCACGTAAATTGGACAAGCCACTATCACGGAATATCGGTCACACTCACTACCAGACTGTGTAATGACTGAACGCTGATGACTCACTATGCATGGAGTCATTGTTATAGAAAAGTGTCTGTTCACAGTATATTGTGTTGATATCATTAATAAAAAAAATGATTTAGACATGACTGTGTAGTCTTACTTGAATAAGCTCCTTTAAAATTTCTTTGATTTCACGTTTTCACGCATGTAACAAACTTCTTTCATCGACACGTTGGTCTGTTTTCACTTTGGTTAACGCTTTCCTACATTACCCACAATGCCATTCTACCTGCTGATAGGGATGCAGTTGCATTTAACCCTCGCTTCATCTCTACCAAAAGCGAGCGATACGGCGGCGCTTTAGTCCTTATTCAGCCCACCTTTCTCTATTCATCTGTACACACTGCTCAATCAGATCAACTTCCAAAGCTCCAAAGCTGTGTCACAATCTGGATTTCTCATTAATATGACGCTGAACGTCACTAGAAAATAAGCTCTTGGTCTTTTGTTTTTAGGAGCTAACAGCATAACCTGACCGTTATTACTAATGTTTGAGAACGCTGAAATGTATTTCTCCTAATACATGACATTGTGACTGCCCTAGCAATAACAATGTCCCGCTAACTTCTCACACGAATTACAAAAATACACCAACGACCAACAAATTAGCACCTCAATCACTAAATACATCACAAATATTTCAATATAAACATATTGAATGTGTTTCAGGGTGGAGTTTTCCTTTACGTATGTAACAGTTCGTGAAATGAACTACAGAAAGATGCTCTCTGATACAAGACAGCCCAAGTAATATATCTTTGTTTCTGTGTAAACAATGAGAATGAAACAAAAACCTGATTTTAAAAAACAGCCTTAACACCACTCTCCACAAAGCCACAGTTGGATGTGCGGCAGATTTGCAAGAGTGTTTTAAGATGAATATATCACCTTTACCTTAAACGATTCTCTATAATTTCTTTAACAGTTGATACATTTTGTCCTGGTTTATCCTTTTTAACGTAAACCTCATACGTTTCATTTTTAATTGTTTTCGATGCGTGAATTTAGCCGATTTCTCAGTAGCTAGCATCGAAGAAACAAACACGACGATATGGTTCAACAGCTCGTTAATCAAATAAACCACTCCGCTGGTCCATGGTAAACACAGCACATCACTGAAATGTATTCATACATACAATGTTTTTGGGAGGAATGCTGTTAAAAGTGGATTGCTTACATCCTGACAGTGGCCTTATGTTCCTCGCCGGGATTTCCCTTTTCCCTGAGGAAGGCATTCTTTAATGTATCTGACGTCATGTACGGTGACCTGCACCAGCTGCAACACGACAACATTACTGTACAAGCTTTTCAATAAAGCCCAAATATCTTTGTATTTAACACATTAGGCATTTTTTTAACTACGCAAAGTACTGAAAATTCACTAGAAAACTGAAACTGCTCCTTCTTTTCCACTGACCGCCAGTTAAGTGGATTCTGGTAGCTGCTCAAAATTGGTGCTAAGAAGAACTAATTCGCTGTTATAGGAAATTAATCCACACCAGGGTAGTGTGATTGGGTCTGAAGTTTGTTATTTTACTTACTTTACCACAGTGATTTGCCAACAATTACAAATTATTCACATCATATAATTCGCATAGATTACTGCACTTTTATAACTGAAATATACTGTGGAGGTTAAATTGCTTTTAATTTTTTTTTTTTTTATGTTTACAGCGTTTAGCAGACGCCCTTATCCAGAGCGACTTACAGAAGAGCTTTGGAGTTTCTATCTAAAACACATCCTCAAGCTAGCTCACTAGGTCAGGGACTAAGAGCTCCACCGAGAGCATTTAGTGAAAACCAGCTGTTTTATATTATTGGTTTTAATTCAAGAATATAAAAATTAAACAAAGCGAGCCAACACAAACCCTTAAATAAAACAAAAAAAAAAATAAAATTAATAAAATAAAAACAAAAGCCTCAACTGATGGAAGATTTACCGACTTGCTTATTATTGTTAATATGATATTAAATACTTCTACTGACATAAAAGTGAGTCAAAATAACCTCCACTTCTGTCTCTCAGCCTTTACCCTGATCACTCATTTCGTGCACGCAGCTGTCTGTGCACTTTACCTTTTATGGTGCTTTGGGGGCGTCGCTACATGCAAATGAGCTGTGTGTGTGTCGGGAATGTGTTTGCACTTTACACGTTTATCAACATATGCACACGAGTATGAAGAAAAGCCACATTTCCAAAACTTAATCAAGCAGAAAATTTTCATTCAGTTTGGCTTACGCAAACCTTTACACACAACTTTTTGGGTATTCAAAGCAACAGTGTCAACCCTATGTGGACTTTGAGGAAGACAACGACCTCTAAATTAATATACACATAAATGTCTACATGACTATACATAAAGGCAGAAAGGACATTGTTCATATCACACTCTCCAGCATCACCCAGATGAGGACGGGTTCCCTTCTGAGTCTGGTTCCTCTCAAGGTTTCTTCCTCGTGTCATCTAAGGGAGTTTTTCCTCGCCTCAGTCACCTCAGGCTTGCTCACTAGCGATAATTTTGTCTAACATCTAGGACTGTTTGCATGTTTTTCTGTTTCTTATGTTCTGTAAAGCTGCTTTGAGACAATGTTCATTGTTAAAAGCGCTATACAAATAAAATTGAATTGAACTGAACTTTACTAGTCGACTAGTAATTCAAAGAGAGAAGATGACTAGCTGGTCATTTCATCCATAGTTAAAACAAAATCAGATTCTGTTAAACGCTAATAAATGACATACACATTACCTTTCCTTCTCCAAGGCTTCCTCAGGGTGCACTGTGAGCTACAAATTAAATAAAGAAATAAATCAGTGCAAGAAATGTGAAAAATATTAAATCTGTGCATCACAGTACGCCATTTTATAACCATCAGACATTTAAACTGGGACTAGAAAAAGAATTTAGGGAAAAGTTTAGTATTAGTAACAACAGTCATACATTTATTTACTGATATATGTGGCCTACATAAAATATGGAATTTAAAATACAAATATTTACTTCATATTTTCTCACAAATATATAGGTGTTAATGTAGTTATCAAGCAAGCTAGCTGTTTATGTTGTACTCCTAACTAGCTAAACCAGCTAGCAACCAAAAGTTAAAATTTACATATCACTCAGTTTGACTAATAACATGTGTGTTACTAAATTATGTGTATTTATAAAGTAAATGTGATTTTTTTTAAATTTAAAACCATTAATAATATGCTCCCTGTACACGCTCAACTGAAAAAAAAACAAATTACTTACGCGAATCGAACCGATCCGAATTGCGCATGCGCAGTGAGTCGACGTTTCCAGCGACTGTCCGTTGAAAATTAATGACTCATGAATCTTTTCAGTGAGTCGGATCATTTGACTCGGCTCACTAATAAGAGCCGACTCTTTAGGTTCTCCAAAATCTTAATCCTTTCAGGTATAATGTCAGCAACCATGAACAGTTAGTTTAAGTCTGTTTTTAGTTAGTTAGTTAGTTAGTTAGTTAGTTAGTTTTATTGTCCACAAAGTGGAAATTTGTCTTTGGCTTCACCATACAGTATAAACAAAGACATCAACATAACAACCTAAACACAACAAAACAAAAGCCCAGTATAAGAATCTAAAACTCAAATATACATTATACTTCAACACACACACACACACACACACACACACACACACATGCATACATTTTAGGAAAGTATAAGATGTAAATCATTTTCAATTCATGAGAGACCATGAAGGTAATTTAACATAAATCATTTTCCTAATTTCTGTTGCTCTCTAGACTCTCTGCAAACGTTATACACAAAATCAGAAAACAATATTATCTGCCAGACTCCTATAAACACCTTTTTGTACATGTCAAGATTATTGCTATTAGTTTGTTACAAATTTATAATAAAGTTAATATTTAACATGTTCATATAATAATAATAATAATAATAATAATAATAATAATAATAATAATAATGAAGTTTAATTGTTATTTTTTATTTCTAGTTACTTTCTAATAATATAAGTATTTTAAATAAATTAATATATTTATATTTATTCATGCTTTAAAATAATTTGTGCATAAAAGAGTTGATTAAATAAAGAAATCATTAGGGCCTGAGTCACATCCTGTTATATTCACTTTTTGAACATATTTTGCTGCAGTTAAAAAAAAATACATAAAATAATAATAATAATAATAATAATAATAATAATAATAATAATAGGTGATAATATAAAGATACATATCTAGAAACTGGAGAATTAATAAAATACATTTATTGAAGAACAAATTCATAAATATTGACCTTCTTGCAGGTAAAATGCTAATTGTTCATCATCTAAAAACATCTTGAATACCACAAGATGGCGCCGTGCTGGTGGAATATTCTCGTAAATACGGTAAACACCCGACTCCATTTTGAAGTTCATACTCGAGGGTTTACGGTAATTGCGTAGCTCAATATGTCGGACGCTTCCTGTTTATTTTGGGTTTTGACTGCAGTTGTCTTAAATGAAAGCTGGGAAAATATTTCAATAAATTATCTCTAATATTCAAAATTCTATAAGACAAGGTAAATTATGATATTTTTGTATTTTATATGCCGTAACTGGAGGTATGTTAGATACCGCTAACCCAGTCTGGTTAACATTAAAGCAATAACAGTGAAGTGACAGGATAACATTGTGATGTTTTTGCAATATTTATTTATATATTTTTATGTAAGTATGTTGTTATTCGATAAAAATGAGCAGTTAAACCTTTAACAGTTTTATCAGTCAGCTAACAGAACACCATCATGGGATCCAATTGTATTATTAGAGCAAGCTTGAGGTTGAATATCAAAATCCTCCTTGTGTTATATGAAGTGCACTTGAAGCCGTTATGTCATTCCTTATATTAGTGCCCTACTTATATTAGTGCCCTACATAGGGAGCAGGGGGCCATTTTGAGCTCAGCCCTTGTCTTCACAACCTTGGTGTAAATATAACTATATCTAGCTATGTTATTCAGGAAATATGTTTCTTTTAGACAGTCAGTAAGCTTTTTATGATTAATCCAGAGCTTTTAATTCCATAATATTCACATTAAAACAATAACTGAATAAGTTACACAAGTTTCAAAGCATATTTCAAAGCATATACATGTACCTCCAGTGCTGTCCTTGAACTCTAGGGCAAATCTGTGTTTATCACAGGGTGTACTTTTAACTGAAGAACCCAAAGGTTGTGTAATTATTGGTGATATTTTGCTTCTCCATCAATGTGCAGATGTCGGGAACCGCCTTGCGCCTGATCCCGTGTCGGAGGCTGAGCTCGACAGGTCCAGGCCTGAAGAAAGTCAGCGCATGGAAAGACTTTCGTACGTCTTCTGGTTACTATCATTATTGTTTTAACTTACAGCTGAAAAGTTAAAAAGTTTGCATCCACTTATTCAAAATCTGCTCAAACGAGGTTGGGAGCATAACCTTATGAGAGAGTTATTAGAGAATATTCATGTTTCTTTGCCGTCTTTATTTTGTCCTGAGGGCGCACAAACTTTTGCACACAACTGTAACTTGTGTGTGACTCATGTGGGCCGAGTTATTCATTTTCCTTATCTCTAATTCTTTCTTTCTTGCTTGCAGGGAAAATCGCTAAAGTAACTGGAACCATCGTACTGGGGTAGGTTTTATAAAAGTGCAAGAATCCTGTGAGATTTGGTGCCAGTTGTGTCTTTTCGCTTGGTGTAACAGAGCAACGCTGTTTGTCTTCACACAGCGGCTGTGTTTTCATCACATACGAGGTGGTCACGCTGAACCAGGCGGTCACCATCGACACCCAGGCTATTCTCCAAGAGAAACAGAAGTCCTATATCTACCTGACCCCCATCACTAAGGTAGAACAGGAGACCCTTGGCACCAGTACGTTCCTGCTTTTATCATTGTCGTAACATGGTCACTGATAACCTTACAGTACGAAAACACTATTTCACACTGACTCACAGAGCAAAGGATCATATCACCTGTTAATATTCTACTCCTTTAGAGTTTCAAAAACACATGCATCTGGGACAGCGGTTTTCTTGTTGCCTAAATGTTGAATTTAAACTTTTTCCCCCAGATCTTACCTATAAAGCCAGGAAAGAGCTTCATAAAGCAGCGAGAAAGCTTATAGAAGTTTCATCCCGAGTCCTCCACCGTCCCCTGGATGGTAAGGCGCTAGCTCTGGTTACACTGATAGTATGTTGTTATGTTATGAAAATTTTCAGCTCAAACATTCAGGGGCATTGTGTTGTTTTTCGAACGCAGAGTTAGTTACGTGTTAATTTTCTACATAACACCAGTTCCAAACTTCTCCACATCCTTATGATTTATTATTTTATGACATGGGAAGAACAGCACACAGTCTCTTCCTGTAATGTTTAACAAGACTGGAGACAATTCAGTCCACTCATCTTTTATCTTCTTAGGCATGTGGACTTGGCTTTTCGATTCAGATCACAGGTTTTCAGGAGGGTTGAAGTCCTGAGATGGTCATTGTAAAACGTAGATTTTTTTTTTTAATCATATTGAAAGCTTTGTGTCTGAAACTCCCGGCAGAATCATATTTTACCCTGAAATATTTTGGTCTTTAGCAGGATTTATGATGCCAATGACCACAAAATCACAAAGCATCAGTGTCCCACATTCATATTTTGTAGAATAAGATAGACTGTGGTTTTTAATTTTGTTCCTATACTGTGTGTGTGTGTGTGTGCGTGTGTGTGTGTGTGTGTTAGAGCGCCTAAGCCATCTGGATGCAGATCCCCGTGAGTTGGCTCTGTGGATGTTGCTGAAGAGAACCCACTCCTCCAGCCGGGCAGAGCGCCTGCAGGCCGTACAGGACCTGGCACACAGTCTCTGGCAGGGTGAGAGAGAAACGTGTGATGAAATGTACCACTAGCTCTTAAATCTCTATCCACTGCATCTGTAGCGTATGTGATCACAACAGACAGAAATTCCCGACGTGTTTCCTGTACAGAGAAAAGCACAGAAAGCCCTTTTGCACAGGACGAGTTGTTGCATACAGGATATTTATTGTCACACACGTTCATGAACGTTTAATGAAGCTTTAGCCACTAACTCGCATTCAGTAAGAGCTTTATCCTGGTCAGAGTCCCGGTAGATCCGGAGTCTATCCCTGGAAAACTGGGCGTGAGACGGTTATTAATGAATAGAAAAAGTATAAAATGTTCTCTTGGGTGCTAGATGAAGATATCTGATTTCTGTATGTAGTCTTCATTAACTCTATGGTCTCACTGACTCGTGGTCTTTGTGCTCACGTTGTGACTTAATTTATTCCTGTGTGGTTTCTCATTGGCCCGCTGACCTGTCAATCACAGACTATCAGTACCAGACAGCGGCTCAGTCTATAGACCAGCGCACGGCTATAGGTCTGGCTCGGACCCCGAACGTAGACCTGCGCTTCTTCCTTTCCCCACCCACGCTGCCTAAGCTGGAGGATGTGAGTGTGTATATCTATGACGTGTGTATGTGCGTGTGTGTGTTATTCTGCTACATTATGAGATCTTGTTGTTTGCACCGATGTTAATGCTGCCTCATGTTGTCAGGAGTTTCTAATAGAGGACGGTTTGAGGCAGCTGCTGGCCTCTCTGCCCCAGTCAGAGGTGGATCAGTGTGTGCAGTATTTCACCTCACTGGCACTGAGAGAGAGCACTCAGTCCCTCGCCTCTCAACGGGTGAGCAACACGACACACGCGTAAACACACCTACACACACTCATACACTCTCTCACGCACGTAATACATCTTTTCCAAGCACAGTCATAAAACACACACTCAGGAATAAGGCATTTTATGCCACAGCACTGTTGTGTAAACTGTTCTCAATTCTGATTGGTCAGAATTTTCTGTAACAGCAGCTCTGACACTAGTGCAGCTGTAAATCACAGGTTTATACGAACATGCTCCTTCTAATACGTTATCGATTCTAATAGTAGTTTAAATCTTAAGGAAGGATTATTTATCATTTATGGAAGGAGTCTCCAGTGTCAGCACTCAGTGGTAAAGCAGTAACTTGAAGTTCTTTCAGACACAGAGACACAAACTACATTGTTTTAATGCAAGGAAATGATGTGTTTTGTGGATATTCCACAACATGAAACAACTATAAATGGATAAAGTGTATGAAGTGGGATCGGTTAATACAGTTAGGTCCGGAAATATTTGGACAATGACAGAGTTTTTGTGATTTTGCCTTTATACACCATCACAATGGATTTGAAGAAAAAAAAAAGCTTTATTTTAAGAGGCTCCACAAAAATATGGTATTTACCATTTATGAATTACAGCCATTTTCAGCAAAGTGCCTCCATTATCAGGGGCTCAAAGGTATTTGGACAAAGTGACATAATTGTAAATATAACCATAATTTTAATACTTGGATGAAAATCC
>CM074963.1:15513509-15527140 GCA_037577455.1 Pangasius macronema | reverse complement strand
ATGCAGAAGATAGGGATAGGTGGAGAGCGATGATTCGCTGTGGAGACCCCTGAAGGGAAAAGCCCAAAGAAGAAGATTTAGCAGATTTAGTGGTATCGAATTGTTGCCTTTAGTCCCCTAATCTCAATAAATATTATAATATACAAAAAGGTACCATTAAATATTTAGTAACGAGTCGCTACTGATCCAATTCGATTCGTTTCAGCGCCAATATGATTCAGTTAAACTGAAGTTTTCCACCATGGGAAAGTCTTCAAGACGGCAGGGTTCACGCTTTCCAGTTTCTCTAACATGACAAGCATCGTTTTTTTGTTTCTTTAAGAGAGAATAAGAGAAGCTGGAGAGGGAATGGATGTTTATAGCTGCTATAACGTAAGTGTTGCACTGTGCTTTCGTTGGGAATTTCCGGGATGCGCTAACTGTCGTACGCGTCGTTTTTCAACTTTTAAAAGTTTTCCTTTTTCGGCGCAGACCTGGGCTTGCGAATCGACGTACCTGTACGACATGATTTCAAAATACTGTTTCACAGTGAATGACTCACAAGAAATGACTCAAGAACTTGAAGTGTCATCTTTATAATCAAGAAATGGTGCAACTGTTTTCTTGTTTTGGAAAAGATACAGAAGAACTGGGTTGTAAAAGCAGTTTGAGAAGCTCAAAATTGGACAACATTATTATTATTATTATCTTTTTTTTTCTTTTCTTTCTTTTTTTGTTTAAAACAGATTTCTGGCCAGTGTGTACAGCACACAGGAGTGTGATGTGCTTCTGAACAAAGACGCCCCTTTTCTCCTGGGTGTTCTGTTAGCAGCTTTCTGAAGAAGAAAGTCCACTCTTTACCTTGAACAGGTCACGCTGAGTAACTTACGTTGTATTCCAGCTGATCAAAACTCAACAAGATCACCTCTGGTTGATGTGATATATTTTTTTACTCGATAATTACGGCTATGATGTCTCACCTGATCGACTGATTGACTGACCAACCGATCAAAGTCTGAATTTGAGAATACTAAAAGGCAAGAAAGGATGCGACAAGAACAGCTCTTAAACCAGATCCTTGTATTTTAACCATGTTGTTCAGAAGCCCAACACAACCACAACCCAAGTGTTTTAATATACAGTATATGTGTGTGTGTGTGTGTGTGTGTGTGTGTAGGGGGAAATGCTTTACAAGTGTGCAAACCAGCAGCAAGCTGGACCTCTCCTTCACTCAAACATCTCTACGCAGTTACGTCTTCGTAACCTTCCCTTCAAACCTTCCTCTAGTTAAAAAAGAAAAAAAAACACGACTGACTTTACCTCATGAGAAGCATGTTCTGCATCCACGTGTCAGCGAAAGATGGCTCGACCGATCTATTTATCCACGCACGTGTTTCTTAAGCATGAAACTAGCAGAAATCGAGCGCCGGAAAATGTGCTGGATGCCTGCCTTTTTCAAACCGGAATCATCTGTAGAAGGCACGTTTTAACAAAATGATCATTCGTACAGTTGTGAAAGTAGCGAGGGAAGAAAAAAAAAAACGGGAAAAAAAAATCAAAATCGAGTGCCCTTTCCTCACACGCGCAAACACACCTCGTTGGTAAAAATATACAGCAAATGAAAGAAATTCATACATTCACAAATAGTTGCTAAAAACGCTGAGAGTGAAACACGGCGTAATTCCGTAGGTATGTCACGTAAATGATAAATAATCTGCTAGCCCCGCCCCCCGCCCCAAACACTGACAGCCCCTCCCCCTTTCACAGTATTGGCTTAAGTGAAGTTTGCATTTAACCACAGTTAATTCTAAATAATTATATTAAAGATGCCTTTAAGATTAAGATTTTTCCTTTAAAGCGCCTGCGATCGAAATCGACCGCGTATTAACGCGCGCTAAAGCGCTTGTAACAGAATAAAACACCTAATCGTACCTTTGGGATACATCTGCCACAGGGTTACGAAGAAAGAAACTCCAAAAAAAAAAAAAACAAAGAATTTAAAAACCTGCTCTGAATAGGAAATGCTAAACAGTGGCTTAACGATGCTTCATTTTGTTTCATGTTATGACCTTTTTTTAAGTAGATATATATAACGTTAAAGAAAAAAACTTAATCATTGCACCTTTAAAAGCTCGAACGGTAACCACCGGGTCACGCGGCGCTTCATGAGAACTTGTTAAAGCAGTAAACGACGGGTTCCTTCTCGTTTGAAGAGCAGGACGTGAGACCAAATCGTATGTGCTTCGAAAAAAAAAAAAACAATACAAAGGGCTTGTTCTGATAATAAACCGCCAAAAAAAACAAAACGAAACTAAAAACCTGAAGCATGGCCCATCCCACATAGATACTGTAAGTAATAAAATAAAAAAAGAAAAAGAAAATAAAAGGAACACAGGTTGTAATACTGACTTGAACAATTACAGTTGTTGCTCAGAGAAGCAGGCGGATACACGCAGAGAAATAAAATGTACACAAACGCCAGGCAACGCTTTGTGCCACCTACAGCGGCGTGAAGAACGACACAAATGCAGGAATCGTCGTGCGAGCGCCGGTCGAGGTCTCCTGATCCGTTCCCTGCAAAAACAAAACAAAACGAAAAAAAACAAAACCAGCTTCCACCCTGTCCTTCGAGTGATCGAGCACTAGAGTCCCGTCCCGTGTGTGAGGATGAGGAGCAGCGGAGAACACAGGCACCCGTCTCCACGCCTCTGCTACGAGGAAACGGTAACAGGGTTCAGAGAGCCGTTACGGCTGTAGAACTTCGAGAAGGCCTCCTCCAGCACGGTGGTGAGACGCGGCTGATCGCCCTGCGCGACACAGACACACAGCGTGAGACGGGGTGGTGATGAGGATCATACTAATGTGTATAATAAGGAGAAAAACAGAAGATCAGGGACGGAAAAACAAAGAAAGAAAACACCCCTAAACTCGAACTTAGGGAAGGAGCTAGGGATGATCTCTTCAACTCAAGAGCTTAGCGCATGACATCATATCAACATGGCTGCCTCCGGCACCGGTTCTGAACGAGTTACACTAGTGTTTGTTGCTACTCAACCCTTTTTGTGCGTTTGGTCTGATGAAATAAATAAAAGTGTCGTTTTCAGGTTTCTGCCATATCGTTTCAGCCAAACCGTAAATTCTGGCACCTCTCCATTTACAGTAGCTTCACTGAGCCATTCTACAGAGAGTATATAAAACGGCTTTACAGGACATGACAAAAACGATGATGGCAAGATTGAAGAGACGGATGAAGGAGAAGGCGATGTGAAACTAATAAACTAAAATAAGAGAGGGAACAGCGTGAGTGGGAGAGCCGGGCAGATGGTGTGGCATCGGCTTTCACACGGGAGCCAAGTTAGACAGATGACCGCGCTCAGCCAATTAGCGAGGATTATTTCATTACCAATAATTCTCTGATACACTGCACCGGGATGTCTGTTATTTTCCACACGTCTCTGACGCACGTATTTACTGCACTACATGCCTAAATTTATTGATTATTTACCATCACAAACATTAGATTCTTACCATCATGCTGCTGTAACACACTAATTTCTCCCATGAGGGATTAAGAATAATTATCCTACTTAACTACTTCTTTAACTTCTTCTGCAGGTCTTTCACAGAGGATCTGTACTGCATAAAATAACGGATCTTGTGCTACATATAACATATCTGTCTAGCAGACTGGAGACGTACCAAAGCGCTGCATCACACATCTACACGAAAGGACTTAAAATGTGATATTTCAAGGCTGATTTTTTTTTTAAACTGACTCGGGTGCATGTGAGATATTCTAACGAGGCTGTAACCAGACCTGAATGTGACACGGTGTTTATTAGAAGATACGAAGCGAATATTGAAATGAAATCGGATGCTCGGGTTGAGTCGTGGCGTTTATAAGAGGACGGGGGGAAAACCCGACGGCGCTGAAGTGCCTACCTCGCTGATGAAGCCAAGCTGGACCAGCTCCACCGCCAGCTCCTGCACATTCTCATCTGCACACACACACACACACACACACACACACACACACACACACACACACACACACACACACACAGTTTAATGCAACTTACAATTCACAGCTCTGTTTAAAAACCTAGAGAAATATGGGTTAAGCATTTTTTCTACTGAATTCAAATCATTATTCACTATTTAAATCTCTTTATCATTGATGGTAGGAAGTGAGCTTTGTTTTTTTTTTGTTTTTTTTGGTCTAATATTGACGTTTGTTTTCTGCAAATTCCATAACAATAGTTTCATTAAGACCACCAATGAAAACTGAAAGGCCACGGGGTTTAGTGCAGTTTACATGCTTTTTAAATCTGAATTCAAGAAAAACGTTTTTAAATTATATAACACTAATAACTAGAGTGCGTAAACAAATGTTTGTCCATTTATAGTTACTTTTAATTCGCGATACAACACAGTTCCTGTTCTCACTATAAACTAGTTATTCCTTCACCAGTCTCTCTCTTTTTTTCCTATTCTTGAAGAGACCTGGCGAGAAACAGCACCATGTCGTCCGTCTTGAAGACTTTCCTACGTCAGCATTTTTTTTTTTACCGAACCGCTTGAATGTGCTGACACTGGAGACTCCTTCCATAAATGCTAAATAAATGTCTCCTTAGAAGAAAACCTCACCACGTCAACAACGATCAGTCACTGTGTATGTCGTTGCCATGGAAACGATATCGTGTTAGAACAAGCGCGTTAAGATAAACCTGTGATTTGCGGCTGCACTACTGTCAGAGCGGCTGTTACGAAAAACAATATATATATACACATCTTTTTTTTTCTTTATAATCATCTGGCTCTAGTGGATGTATGACGTGATCTGGACATTGGTTTGACTTTTGTCTCTGTTACTTCATATCCAAGTCTCACACACACACATGAGAAAACAACTCACACACTATCCAAACTCCTCTGTGGAGCACTGTGTGTGCAAAACCCGATGTACTTACTTGGTGCCAAATCACAACTCAAATGTCTATTCAGCTTATCTTCCAGCTTTAGCAGTAAGGTCAACTGTTTAGGAAGAAGGAGAAATGTATTAGGAGTTTGTCTGAACCATGATATGAACAGTGTGTGTGTGTGTGTGTGTGTGTGTGTGTGTGTGTGTGTGTGTGGGAGGGGGAGGAGGGGGGGAGGCTCACATGATGTTTTGCTCCTTCCTCCACAGGCTCAATGTTGCAGTGCATCTGAAGCACCTTAAAGAAAGGACAGAAACTTGATCAACACAGCAAACGAACAGAACACGAGTTTCTACTGATTAAGCTGTTAAGTGTTACGACACTGGCTTTCAGATCAACGTTCCACTGCTGTCATGGTTTGGGTTCAAATCGGCGGGGTAGACCGCGCACGCTTCCTCCTGAGCTCAGAACACGCGACGCTTAAACTGTTAAGACTCTGATTGAAGGCACGGCTCTCCTTTCCGTCATGTCTAAATAAAATAAACAAATCTTTCTAAACCACACGTCTCGGTCTGGTGACTCAACAAGATGAAAATATCACCAGCGACATGCCTCGTAAGCGGCGCTTCTTTCTCATGTTACACACGACCGGGAGGAGGAACAAGGCGGGTGGAAACTGGATACTGAGTGAGCAGCGAATCCAAGTGTCCGTCTACTGCGCTCAGTAAATCAGGAAAGGAAAGACGCCCCTGATACACCCCCCTCGTTTACCTCTCTCATGTCTATCTCTACACCTGCACCATGGCTTTGTGCTGCTCACCTTCCTGGTCTCGAGCTCTGCAGGTTCTGGCGTGGGTGTTTTCACAGAGGGCGGGACGATGGGGGACTTCACTGCTTCTTGCTGGGGCTGCTGAGGGCAAGGCATGCCGAACGCCGTCAACGGATAGATCCCATTCCTGCACGTGGAAGAGAGCAGCTGACTTTAGCTCACAGCACATTCAATGCATACTACAGCACTGTTCAGACTGTTCAGGAGGTGTTCATTAATCTCCTACAACAGCGGTTTTAACAGATGCAGATCCCGCTTTCGTTCCTACAGTAACAGCTCAGAGACTTTATTTAGCATTTATGGAAGGAGTCTCCAGTGTCAGTACTTTGTAACAAATCAGAGGAAAAGCTGTAACTAAGTTTCTTAGACATCTTCAAGACAGAAGAGTCTATGTTTTGCGGTCTCTCTACAACCTGACAAGCTGAATAAAGTGATAATGTATGACGGGTCCATCTTTGATAAGGAAAAGATTGCAATCAGCGGTATAAGAGGAACCACACACACACTTCAGGAGATGCTGTTATTAGAAAATAATAACCACCCCGTCGTTCATTGATTTCCTGTCACAGCACAACGCTGAGTGTTTTGATTTTTTTAATAAAACTATAAAACTGCTTTGTAACAGTTCTCACCTCACATCTTCTAGGAACTTGTCAAGTTCCAGCGCTGGAAACTGGGACAACCTGCAGGAGCAGAGACAGAGATATATTTTTATATACCTCAAAAAAATGAGGTAGTAAACTTATTTGTGTGTTTAGTCTTTCTTCACAGATTCACATCCTCATTCCATGTTGCCTGATCTCCTGATCAGAGGCGTCAGAGAGAGAGAGAGAGAGAGAGAGAGAGAGAGAGAGAGAGAGAGAGAGAGACACACACACACACACACTCACTTCAGCTGCATTTCCTTCCTCTCCATGATCACCCGATTGGGGTCCATGTTCTTAGTCATTTCCTCTAAAGCGTTTTCAGGGATCATGTCTACAACACAAAGCAGATTCGCTGATAAGGCGCGATGCAGAAACACCCCACGCTCACCCCAGGACTGAGTATCTACACAAACACCAGCCTGTTAGATAGAGCCCGACGCTACACGACAAAGGTGCGGCATTTCCTGATCGGATCTATAAAAAGCCACACGGTACACGGCGAGTTTGTCGAGGAGAGCAGACTCACGCTGGTGGCTGACGATGCAGTGCGCCGCCAGGAGCTTCAGCTGAGGCACCTCGAACAGAGCCTGGTGGAAGAGCAGCTCTCGGGCTGTGGGCCTCTTACTGGGGTCCACCTCCAGACACTTCTGGATGAACTCCTGCAGATTCACACACGATCGACAGCTTACACACTCCGTCGACCTTGTAAACTAGCATTCAGTACTCTTTTCATCAATCCATAAACTACTATCTAACAACAACGACATATGATTCATCCTGAAAGCGAGAGAGCTTGTGATGTTCTTTCTGAAGGAAGCGTAACTGAACATGCAGTTAGCTACGGCTAGCTAGCTACATAGTAAAATTAGCTTATTTGAAGCTAGATGTAAAATTGAAGCCAGAACTTTTGCTCAACATAAATAATAAACATTAGGAATGCACTGGTACTGATACCGGTGTCAGGTATCAGATAGCAAACTCTCTCAGGAAGAGCACTTCATTTCGGCGAGAACTGAGCACTTTTTTTTTTTTTTTGTAACTAATCCCGGACTTACTCTCTGCAGGGGGTCCTCCAAAGACTGGATGGCACTGTTAATGGCTTCTGGTGACACATACGACGACTCTCCGTTACTAATCTCGAGCACAGCCATCTACGAACAAAGAAAATGAAATGAAACAAGCGACTGCTGGAAGCTTTTCCACCTGCTGACGTGAAGAGCGCACGTCACGGACTCGTCGCTCACCTCCAAGGCGCACATCCCAAAGGAGTAAATGTCCACGGCTGTGGTGACGTTAGCGACAGCTGGACGTAGGGAAGAGAAATGTATAAAATATGAATAAAATCGAGGAGCTGTTTACTGACGTATTCAAGCAGTTAAGTGTGGAACGAGGTCCATTACCTCCATATTCCGGCGCAAAGAAATGCAAACTCTTCTGCTCCTCCCGACACGTTTTAACGTGATTATTGATGGTGTCTGGAGCAACTGCGAAGATGCGCAGAAAAAAATCACAACATTAACACAAGGCAAAGTCTCAGTATTCTCCAATCGCATTCATCAGAAGGTGTTGATTAATATTCTACAACACTAGCAGCTCGGACTGTAATACTGGCTGCAATTCAAATCGCAGGTCTATATCGATGTGCTACTGTTTCTATAGTAACAACTTACACGAGGACCTGTAATGCGGTGCGCTGCGTAATCGAAGCCTTGTAATAATTTAACAAAGAAGGGCGTATAATCGCCGATACGGTCGTATATATTTAACATTAATGGAAGGAGTCTCCGGCGTCAATGCTCTGTAACAGTCAGAGATGAAGCTGTAACTTTCTTGGTAACGTCACAAGCCGTGTTTTTCTCATCAACTTCGAGAGAGAAGATGTTGATGAAGGAGCTGTTGCTTACGGCTGCTGTAACATAAGTGATAAGAGGAACTAACATGTCTCGTGGACGTTTGAGCTTTCTCAAAATTGTAAGCTGGAGATGCAGAACACATCCTCAAAGCTTTAAATTTTACTGAACCATTTTTTGGACACTTTTGGACTGTAGTAAATTGAGCGGCCCGGGTGGACTCGGCTAGAACTACTCCGGCAACACGACCTACTTCTACCACAGTGTCCAGTCCAAGGGCACCTACTAGGGGGGTTCACATGAATGTAGATAACTGAAGGGCCAGTAAGGAAAAAGTTAAGAAGGAGGGAATGAGGAATAACATCACTCGGGTGTTTAAAGACCGTTTTAAGCACAGCGTGAATACAGACTTGACTAACTAGAGATTCTTTAACTTGTTAGACATGCTGCTATTTATTCAGTCATTTATATTAAATCATACTATACGCTACGAGTTAGTTAGTTCATGAGTTACTTGTAAAAGGAAGCACATAGTTAAAGAGGAGAAAGAATTAAAGACAGCAATGAAAGGGTTAATAACTGACCTTAAAGCAGATAATATCTGAGTACACCACCGTTTCCATGCCTAAAAGAAAGAGCAAGATTTGTCTTTCAGCACGGACAATCATTACTTTCATCCAGCAAGGTCATCGTGTACGTTTCTGAAACGTTCCTACCTTTTCGTTCATAGTCTTGTGATTTTTCTTTGTCTTTTTCAGAAACTGCTTCAGACTCCCTGAGGACATGTACTCGGTTATAAAAATAACCTGATGGGAAAGACCGAAATGTCATTTCAGGTTAAACTGCAACACAAAATAAATACAAGACAAGACAACCACGTGAATCTCTCAGAAATATACGGAGCGTTAGAGCTCTGAGCTTCTCGAAACACACGGACAGATCACACCTTCGTCTGCGTTAAAGCGCATGATGGTCACTTACTCTGGCTCTGTTCTCCTTCACGTCGGCCCAGTACTTGTGAAACTTGACGATATTCAAATGCTCCAGCTGAATCAGGTTATCGAAAACGGCTTTCACTTTTTCCTGGAATAAAAGAAGCCACTTAATTACTGAAAGCGTAGCGCTGACGAGTCTGTGAATATCAGAGAATGTATTTCTGTACAAAGGGACGTGTGCAGCTATTCGTTTTTCTTTCATCTTTAGACCGACTAAACTACTGATTTTAATCTCAAATACACGGAAATTTTTCTGTATGTAGAAGAGATTAAGAGCTCCTAAAACATATCTAGCCATATAATTCTCCAAAGAGTGCTGGCTCTATGTTCAGCACTTCATTAAAGCCCTATTTAAAAACAGAAAGATTATGTAATGTATAGAGGGAGAATAACAAGCACAGGAAAAAAAAAAAATAAAAAAAAGTTCTACGACTTTGTCTCGTTTGCCTGCAGATCCATCCAAGTTTACCTTGTTAGTACATGACCTTCATAAGTGCCGCATAGACAAGCGCTTCCAATCTTTGGGATCCCCGCTTTGCGACCACGCCAAACACACGAGAGTTAATGTGTCCCAAAAAGTAAAAAAAAAAATAAGGTAGTACAGTGAGACGTGCCAGAACAGGAGCACAATCATACTGTCAAGGTTGCATGTGCATAACTGAGACAGGAGAAAGAAAGGATTGACATTCCAGCCCGATTTACTCACGACCCAAAACCTCACAGGCAGCGACAGAGCATTTCTCACATTCCAGTTCAAGGTCTAATCCAGAACCGAGCCGTTTTATCGTGTTCAGTTAATTGCAGGATGTGCCTCTGCTAAGAGGAGTGTGTGTGTGTGTGTGTGTGTGTGTGTGTGTGTGTGGGGAACATGCACAGATGGCTGAATGGATGAACTGAATTTAATTGAAGGTTTACTAAAGGGAATGAACTGTACCGAAAACAAAACGATCTGCGCAGAGAAACAGCGGTGTGATTTAGGACGAGTCCAGAGGGAACAGGGTGAGAATTTTTTCAGGGGAAAAAAAAAAAAACAAAGTGATGAGAACCACTAAGGAACTTAATCTCAGACGATAACACGTTTTATTTTTGTAGGGAGCAGTTGTGGCCTAATGGTCTGAGAGTCGGACTTGTAACCCGAAGGTGAACCTGAAGGTGGTGGGTTCGAGTNGCTCCCCGGGCGCCGCAGCTAAAATGGCTGCCCACTGCTCCGGGTGTGTGTGTGTTCACTACTGTGTGTGTGCAGTACCTGTACAATCATACACCGTGACTAAGCCTGAAAAACAGACTGCGATAAAGAAGGTATAATAGTCAATATTGTTCATTTCTTACTAATACAATAACGTGAAGTGTCACCTAGAAATGATTAACAATAATAGTTTAAGCCATTGTCTCAGAACAAGTGTATTGTGTAGTTGGAAGGGAAAAAAAAAACCCGTTTGGAAACCTGTCTTCTGGTCCGGGATGTATGTTTGTGTTTGGATTGGCCTCTTGTCAGTCATTTTACTCACCTCCTCATAAATCATCACGAGGAGAAGTTACATCCGTTTATAGAGGTGTAGAACAGGTGAATGTCCGAGTGATGTCTCGACAGTCCTTGCTAATTAATAATAACTCTTAATAAGTTGCAGCCACTATTGTTTTTTTGCATGGAAATGGAGGCAGACTCGACAAAATAAGAAATAAAAATTCGAATCTTTTTCAGTCTGAGATCATTTCTCATTTTTCACAGATCTTTATGAACGCACCTTTAAGCTAACTCTTCAGGAGTTAATATCCTGTCTACGCACCCTGTGTTTGAGGTTTAAGCAATTAATCTTATTTCATATCGGTGTGCTTTCCTGATGATTCAGTCCTACCTCCTGCAGTTTGAAGTTCTTCCTTTCGGAGAACATGACCTCATTCCACACCACCTCCACACCCTCCTCTGTGTCCATGGCCAGGTAGGCGTTGTCGATGCCTGGAACGTTTCTCTGGTTGACCTGGAGAGAGGGAAAAGGTAAATAATCATGTTTACTCATTGTTTACTCTATTATTACGCCATTTATTACACTACGATGTCATGCTGCAGTACCTCCTCTCTGCGTTTCTGCCAGCGTCCACACGGGCTCTCTTCCAGGATCTCGGACTCATCCTCGCTCTCCTCTTCTTCGTCTTCGGTCGCTGTTGTAGGCGCTGGTGGAGCCTGCGTTACCGTGGACACCGGGGGAGACACAGACGAGACGCCCTGACCGGCCGGCGCCGGGGCCGCTGCCTCGGACTTCGCCTCCATGGTGGAGGTCGGAGCGGGAGCTTGCTTTGCTTCTCCTTCAGACATCACTGATGGATCACCGGCGGCTCTGTGCGCGAGCTCGGCTTGAGAAACGAGGTCGGGGTTGCTCGCACCACAAGGGTGGGAGACAAATAACTGCAAAGCGGAGGGAATTCGAGACAAACGTGTCAGACTGTGAATGCGTAGCGCTAATTCATTAAAGGAGCACTCCAGCAGTTGTGCGGTTTAATCTCTTTCGGGAAATATCATGAGAATGGAGCAGAAAACCGGTTTACTTATAACGCAGATGTCGAATTCCTTCAATAAATGTTTAAAAGAAAGACATTTTTAGCATGCTTTGATAAATCCTTCAGTCAAGGATGTTTGTAAAGAGCTCTAATCCTGTAATAATTCAAGCAGATTAGTCAGAAGGTGTTGATTCATTTCCTGTAACAGCGTGCGCCTGTTATAATATGTTTGCATTTCTATAGTAACACTTCATTCACAGGGACGAGTGCGGCGGCTGCTCGTATTATTAAAGCCTAAAAACAGGAAAATGTACCAGTGTTACTCCGGTGGAGCTTTCTATAGGGAAGGAAAGAAGCAAGAAGAAGAAACAGGACTTCGGTCAGCGTCAACACTTTGACTTAAAGCGGTTTCCTTTAAGCTTTCCACCACAGGACAGTTTTAATTACTCAGTAACGTGAAAAACGTGCATTTATTAACGTCAGGAGAGAGGCTGGTGAAGACATGACTGTTTACAGACGCAAACAATTTCGCAGAACTTCCACAACATTAAATGGAGCTCTGAACAGGAAAAAAAAATTAAGATGTGTTGTTCTTTAATCTCTGAAATTACAGAGATTCACTCCTCTCTCGTTCAGAGGATCAGTGTTTGATTCAGTGAATCATTTCGGTCAAGACAGATTGACTCCTCTTTTGTTCAATGAATCAGTGAATCATTTTGGTCAAGAGAGATTCGCTCCTCTCTTGTTCAATGAATCATTGAATCACTTTGGTCAAGACAGATTGATTCCTCTCTTGTTCAATGAATCAGTGAATCATTTGGGTAAAGACAGACTGACTCCTCTCTTGTTCAATGAATCAGTGAATCATTTTGGTCAAGACAGACTGACTCCTCTCTTGTTCAATGAATCAGTGAATCATTTTGGTCAAAACAGATTGACTCCTCTCTTGTTCAGTGAATCATTTTGGTCAAGAGAGATTCGCTCCTCTCTTGTTCAATGAATCAGTGAATCATTTCGGTCAAGAGAGATTCGCTCCTCTCTTGTTAAATGACTCAGTGAATCATTTGGGTAAAGACAGACTGACTCCTTTCTTGTTCTAACAGATTCACTCCTCGTTCAACACTGATGGTGTCTGAATCAGTGATCTAAATGAGTCGAGGGTCTGAGCTGGGGGTTTTCAGTATTTCAGTGCAGGCCACAGGAGCTCGTGTTGGGCTGGGTGTCGAAAAAATTGTTTCCTAAACACAGTCATTCAAGCATCTTACAAAATAATGACTTTTTTTGTTTTTTTGCTTTTTATTAAATGTTGCTCAGGAGGCCGCGTGATCAGCCTGGATGAACTGCACACTGAACAATTCAGTTAACGGATCATTCGACTCGACAGACTCAAAATACGTCAACATCGTCACTCGTGTCCTTGATGTCAATAAAGTGGGGTCTTTAAATGGGGACTGAAAGGTTTAGGGCACTATTCGGCACAACCAAAGTAAACTATTTTTCATGTTAAATCATAAATATTCAGCGGGATTATAAATCATTACAGCACGCAGGTCCCGAGTGTGCTGAAAGAACGTTCAGAACGAGCCGAGTGAAGGGACGAGATTCTTCCGTGCGCGTCTCAGTAAATCTCATCGCTGTTTATCTTCCGGAGAAATGCACAAGGGTTTAAACTTAAAGGTGGCTGCAGAAGCTGAGCTGCCGATTTGCATTCGAGCTGCTTTACTGGTCGAACTCGTTCCTGCTGCCTGTGTTAACTGTTCCAGTCCTGCCGAGCTGTTCCGCTTCACGTCTTCCTGTTCTCCCTCACGCCGCAGCTCGTGATGATTACATGATTACATTTACCACAAACAGTTTTAAAGTGAAGTGAAGTGACTTTGTGGCGAAGTAAGGTGACCCATACTCGGAAGTAGTGCACA
>CM074963.1:15438528-15460250 GCA_037577455.1 Pangasius macronema | reverse complement strand
CATCTTCAGCTCTGCTACCTCTAGCTCTGACTCCTGCCTCTTCCTCAGTGCCACTGTCTCTAAACCATACAGCATCTCACCACTGTCTCGTACACCTTCCTCTTGATTCTCCACCCATTCCAACCTGCCTTGTGATCTTGTGTATCTATTATCCTGTACTGTGTATTTATTGTCTTGCACTCGTCCCACACTGTTGTATATTTGCACTTTATGAAGTCCTGCCTACTGTCCTGTGTTTTACCATGGTCCTGGACATTTCCTTCTGATGTGGAATGACAATAAAAACCCATTTGACTAGATTTTGAGACTTGAGCGCGATCCCGCTTCACACCGCTACGTGGCGCCGAAACCAACACAACCACAAAACTCCAACCAGAGAAGAAGAGAGTGCGGAAGTAAAGTGTGATAAAAGCAACTAGCTACTTTAAACTGTAGAAATTTCGTAATTTGTTAGTTTTTTTTTATATAAAAATGTGTACGGGTTGTGTGCAGAAGGAATATCCTGACAGGGTGAGTTTAATATGGTTTGTAGTCAGATTTCATTAATTAATTAATTAATAAATATCGTTAGCGATTAGCTAAGACAGACATTATGAAACAGTCGCCACTGTGCATCAATGTTTCAGCAACTTTGAGATGATGATTTACTGAATTATTCTTCAGCATCAACAGTCCTGGCTTTAGCACAGACTCAGCTTATTAATTCTAACATGACTGTGACATGAAGAACTCATTTGAATACGGTTATCTTAATGTTTTCATTAGCAGTGATACAGAGCGCTGTTCGATATCGTAAAAAAACATCATACCACAATATTTCCCCACGATACTCGATGTCTGTTATTATATTTGGGTTTTTATAGCGAACAGTGCTGCTGAGTTAAAATGCGATGACAAACAAAACACTCTGGGTTGTGCTGTTGTAAGAAATTAATCAACAACACGGTGGTATGATGCAGCCACAAGGGTTTTATTCCTCTTATACCACAGCAATTTGCTAATTATTAGATCACAACCTCGTACTGTATGTCTGTAGTATTTATTATAGTTTTATTTGATGTTTTGGAAGGGCTGGAAACAAGTTAGTTCCTGTTCTCACTTATGTTACAGCAGCTGTAAACAGTCGTTCCTTCACCAGCCTTTCTCTCTCTCTTTTCTCTCTACTGACACGACAAACGCAGCTTTTCATGTTACCAAGAAAAGCGTAAAACTCTTCTGTCCTACGAAGCTAAAGCTTACTGACTGGCACTGGAGACTCCTTCCAAAAACGTTACATAAACGTCTTCTGAATTCACCGATAATCCACGTTATGTAATTTATCGCGATTTTGATTTTATACAGTATCGCCCAGCTCGACTCTACTCTGTAATGTTTACAGGGAAACACCTGCCTGGATAACGGCTCGTATCTGATGAACTTCCTGGGATGCGCCAACTGTCAGCAGCGAGACTTCGTCCTCATCAGCAACAAGACGCTGGTGGATGAAGACGAGGAGGAGATAGTCACTTACCTACGTGAGTGTTTTGTTTTTCCTTTTTTAAAATCAGATAAAACTAAATCTGTTTTTTGCTACCCACTATCTTTCCCTCTTCGTTTTGTTTTTCTCTCTTTGGGTTTTTCATTTTTGTCTTGTGTGTATTTTTCCTTTTATCCCTGTTATTTTTTTTATTTGTATTCTTTCTTATGCTTCTCCTTTTCCCTCCCTCTCTTAGCAGAGACTTTATTAGTCCATAACATTGTAACTTTGCGTACTGCTGAATAAATTACTGTCTTAACCAAAAGCACAGAGTGAACCCTGAACTATTTATTCCACACAGATAAGTGCAAGAATTGTGACCATGTCATAGCCAGACACGAGTACACCTTCTCTGTGGTGGATGACTATCAGGTAAGAGCTTCATTCTTTATCATTTTTCACCCAAATCACTCTAAGCTGCATCTCTAGTGTGTGTGTGTGTGTGTGTGTGTGTGTGTTTACAGTGGACGAACATTTAAACATTTTCCTCTGTACTGAGAAAAAGAACAGATCATTTGTTTACTCCAAACTCACTTAAGAACAGTTTAAATGCAGATGTTGAATTCTATCAGGAAAATCTACAACTTTTACACGCTAAAAATAAACGTGTCAGGATGAGGCATTCGTCAGAGAGAGAGAGAGAGAGAGAGAGAGTCGTTCTTATGTAAGGAATAAAGCACTCTGTGTCACGCTGCTATAGTAAAACAATCAACTCTGGGAAGTCGAGATGTTGCGGAGTGACTGTTTCTACACCAAAGGTGATTAGTTTCCTATAATGGCACACCCCGAAGTGTTTTTTAATTCTTCTCGAACCACAGCAATTTGCTGACGATTACAATTTTAAATGCATTTATGAATGACATGTCATACTTTTTAACCTGTTATAGTTACATTTAATGTTGTAGAACGTCTGCGGAACAAGTCAGCTATAAAGAATCGTTCCCTCACCAGCCTCTCTCTCTGTCTCTCTCTCTCTCTCTCTTTTTCTTCTTCTTCTTCTCTTAAAGTTAATAAGATACAAAAAATGCAGCTTGTCATGTTGCTGAGAAACCGGAAGCATAAACTCGTGTGTCCCGAAGATGCCAGAAAACGTAAAGTTACAGCTTTACTTCTGACACTGGAGACTCCTTCCATAAATGTTAAACAAATACAAGCCATACAGGTCCTTGTGTATGCAATGTTTCTATAGATGTTATGAGTGCATGAATATAAACCTGGCACTGTTCCTTTAGACTTTTATGAAGTTTTTGTGTTATTATTATTTTTTTTAAATCTTTCAGGAATACACAATGTTGTGTATGCTGTGTGGGAAGGCGGAAGATTCCATCAGTGTGATGCCAGATGATCCCAGACAGTCCGCCCCGCTCTTCTAAACGCTCTTCTAAATCAGTCTTCAGTAAGACGTTCCACTTCCGCAGAGCTTCATCCACGCTGAGCTCCGGAGGCCATTTTAAAATGACTGACAGATTATAATCCAGTTGTGTGTATTTGTTCATGTCCTGGAGAACCTTCCAGAAACGATCTGCAGCATGAACGCCGGCTCTGTTTTCTGCCATTCTGTCCCTGAGGAACTCACCGTAGGCTTTAATGCTATTAATAAGATCTGACGAGTGACGAATGAGTAGTGTGTGTATATAAAAAAAATAAATCCTGTGTGTTTTAGAATAAAGCCTCCTGCTCATCCACTGCTGCAGCGTTTCTGCTTGTACTGTATTTACTGTAAACTTTTATTCAGATTCTTTTGTATGCTTTGTCTAAATAAAATAAACGATGCTCCATCACCATCACATCCTCAGTTTGTAAAGCATCACGTGACTCCACAACTGATTAAAGAAACTGTCATTGTGTCTCAGACAGATATTGAGTTATTGACACTAGCTTGTTTAAGCCTTCAAGCCTACAGAAGTTTTGTGTACCAGTCCTCTGGATGTTCTAGGTTCTAACAAATACTTCTGAACGTCCGGTTTTTGCAGATGCAGATCATGACACCAATCACGACGATGACAGAAAGTTGGAACAGCTCGTCAGCGTGTTCAACGCCACGGTGCACGAATTCGCTAAACATTTTACAGTTTGACTTGGAATCCAGACAGACAGGAACATTTTTTGGCTCAGATGCTCGGCTTTGATCTTTCAGATGTATATAAAGTACGCAGGTGTAGTTTATGTGAGCGATGCCACTTGCGTTTTCGCTGCTTCTGCTTGAGCACACAAAGTCATGAAGTCATGCGTCAAGTGAAAAGTGGCCTTTTGCCTTCAGTTATAAGCGAGTTTGATTTTTTTTTAAACAACAAATTATTGGATCCAAGAATCCAGATTCTATGAATATGCAAATTAGAAATGCACCTCCTCTGACTGATAAACTGGTATAACCTTTTCTCTGACCTTCATTTGCATACTGCAATCTCATTGCATGTTTAATACCAAATAAGGCAAGTTAAACGAAATCAACCATAAGATTAAGATGACTTTAAACAAAAAAAACAAAAAGTGATAAAGGTTTATTAAAATCAGGGCACCCTGGAGGAGCGATATCTTGCACGTCAGTATTTATTATGTTTCCATGAATACATGTACATTCCAATGTAGTGACTTTTCTTTGTAATTTCTTTGAATGATGTTTGTTAGCAAAATACATTACATGAAGCGAGAAGCTTTTTTTTTCCCTTTAATGTATTTATATCTATATACATCTCAGATTCTGTACATTGCTTAAGCAGTAGGCCGTGTTACTATAGCGGAGCTCTACCGATGTGTGTAAAGTAAATAAGTACTTTCAGAGGTCAAGAACAGAAGCGCTAGCCTAAACTCCACAGTGCACACACACAGCTACAGCGGGATGAACGCGCGACACGGGTTCGTATCATCCTGATTTGAATTAAAGTCATCTGACATGCATCTCTGCAGTGCTCTGTACCTTCCTGACAGATTCCGGTACGAAAAATTAACGCAAGACACATCATTGAAGCGTTAGTAATGTGCAGATAAATATATCTATATCTATATTTTTTTTTTTTGGGAATTAAATTGATATCACTGATTTGCGATCTGCGACGGCTCATAATATCGTCAGGGCACTATAGCGCTTTGTTCAGATGATGAATTCTTTCCACAGTCTGGCATTCAATTGTTTTTTTTTTAAACGACGAGAGCTTTCGTCCTGAAAAGCGCTGAAGAAGATAAGACCCTCGGTAACAAACAGCTGGGCTACATTTACATCTTAACACGTCTAATAAATAAATAAATACATTCTATGAGAGATAATGTAGTTTACAGTACGTACATTCCCTGAAATACATATATACACATGCTTGCTTGTAACATATGTGACTATACATACAATGTGTGTGTGTGTGTGTGTGTGTGTGTTTTTATATATATATACACAGCATGGAGGAGCAAATCAGCACTCACGGATATATGATGGGTAGAGCAAAAAGACAAATAAAAAAAGTTAATAAAAAATAATTAAAAATGTAAAAAAAAATATATAACATAAAACAAATTCATGTAAATGTATATCATGTAAATATTGTAACTATAGCAACAAATACCGTATGTTTATTCCACTGTTTTTGGATTTAAATAATAAAAATAAAAAGTCAGGTGTCGATTTCAAATCCACGTCTGACACAGGTTAACACGTTTACATAAAAAAATGAAAAAAGCAATTACTTAAAAATGATATCAATATATTGGCACGTGTAGTGTACTGTCTATAATACGCTCCTGTGAAAACGTAGGCCTGATGCACGTCTTCGCTATTCGTAGCTACGTGTTGAATATAGTGTTGCGGTTATAGTATCTAGCTAAGCAACAGTTACTCGTGGGCAGCGTGAGCTATGCCCTGCTATCGCAAATGTTCGTATACTGAAGTAACAGTTTTGAAAATAAAATAGTAGTTATTTGCGCAAAATAGTGTGTGTTGTGGAGCTATAAGATGGTGGAGCAACAGGAAGATCGTCAGAAGATCGCGATTCTGAATCCCAAGACAGCAGAACTGGGATGACGTACTCTCTCTCCCCTGTCAATCACGGCGATGCTAAGCAATCGCGGACGCCTTGTACGCTCGTGTATGCGGAAGAGGGCGGACTGCGCTTTCGCCCCGACACGTAGCATGAACGGCGATTTCGGAAAGATGCCATGGCTTCACGTGTCTCGGACGAAGCACGTGTTGGCGTCTACCCGATGATAGGAGAGAGCTGACTAGCTAGTGCTAGTGTGCGGGAATCATTCGGTGTCTCAGACAGAGCTGCTTATTTGGTTGATGAGACTGCAGGAGATCACAGAGCGAAAAACTCCATCGCACAGCTCTTTTTGTTTCTCTTTAGCATGTAGTTTTTGACAGGTTGGTGTCACTCAGGTAGGAGAGCCAAAGCTGACCCAAAGCTAGAAGCCAGAACTGATCCTGTATTGCGATCGTACAATATAATATAATGTCATATGATAATATAATGCGATTTGCATATTCTCTGGCCTGACTGAGCCAAGACGAGTGTGTGATGAATTAGCTATAGAGATGCTATCATACATGCTAAACTGGTAGCTATAGACTCTCCTTACTTGTTAGCAACGTTAGGCTTGTTGCTCCAACTTCAGACGCCAAGTATGTCCCGGATGACTGAGTACATTTGGCGGACAGTGGGGAAAATGTCGTTTTTGCCTGACCTGTTATTGAAATTGCGTCTCGTTTGACAAAATTAAAAATGGCGGTGAGACGACACTGAGGAACGTGAGCTGTGAACTGACTGTACACAGTTATACACTGCAACAACGCTTTAGGACAACGAGGAGCACGCGGACAGAGTCTCAGGAACTTGTACAAAAAATCCTTGGCGTGCTTGAACGTTTCCACAGGAGGGTACGTGAGTTGCGGACGCTTTAAACGGAAGAAGGACGGAAATTAATAAGCGATATCGAATGTCAGGAGGAATGGAGGAATGGAGAAATGGAGCGCAGTATGGGAATGTCGGAGGTATGATCAAATGGCTTATATACAATGCTTTCAAGTAATCTCAACCAACACTGTTGGCTTTTTGTTTGTTTTTTTTCTTTTTCATTTTAATTTTCATTTCGCGCCTCACTGTACTGAAATAGACAAAGTCTATTCATTCTTCCTCTGTTTCCCATCACCCTCATTATTACCATTTTTAAAAGCTGCTTGTAACCAAATGAATCCTTTAAAATCCATGAAGTCGTCAGAACGGTCACTTCGTCACCTTTCGTCTTTTATTTGTTCACCTTGGTAGTGGATTTGCTCTCGGGGCTTCCCGCTCTGCCTCCGGCACAGTAACCGGCCCCGCGTTTAGCTCGCACCTCGCACATCCGTGGCGGCGGGGAGCCTAGAATGCTGAGCGGCACTTGGCTGTGACATCCCTCGAAGCGAGAAGGGGAGGAGCTTAACGAGCGCTGTATGGAGGAAGTGGTACGTTGGTAGCGGGATACAGCCACGCCTCCTCGCTCTTGCATCAGCTGGGTGAGGTTGTCGAGGAGATCCGTATCGCTGGTGCTGCTGGCACGGATACGGTAGCGTCTGCGCCTATAAAAGGATTTTAATATATTTTAGACTTCCTGTTACCGCTCAGATGTTGATAATCTTCCTGTAACAGCACGTACTGAAGTGCTTTATTCCTCTTATACCACAGCAGTTTGTTCTTTTATTTATTAAAACACATATCATACTTTTTATCCGTTCACGGTTACATTTAATGATACAGAATATCCACGAAAACAATTTAGCACTTACGTTATTGCAGCTGTAAACTTTCGTTCCATATTTCTTTTTCTCTCTTAAAGCTAACGAGACGAAAGAAACGCAGCTTGTCGTGCTACCGAGTAATTCCTGTCCTGAAGACTTTCCTGTGGTGGAAAACCTCCGGTCACAGCTTTAGCTCTTTCACAATGCGCTGGGCACTGGAGACTCATTCCAAACATGCCAAATAAACGTATCCGTACAAGTCACTGTTTACGCGGTTACTATAGAAACGATTATAACAAGTGCGCTGATTTTAACACTGCGGTTGGAACTACTTCCCGAGCCGTGCCGTTATAGACGATTAATCAACACCTCCTGACCAATCAGAATCGAGAATACAGTGATGTAATACAAATGATGTAATCTATAATCTATAATACTGTAGTCTTGTAATCTTTAAATTTCTAACCTGTTTTCTCCCCCCGGGCGGAGGGGTGGTTTTCCTGGAGGTGGGCGTGGCATGAAGCGAGCAGAGAACTGGTCTGGAGCTAGAGTGGGACTTATGGGCCTCGGAATCTTGCTCCTGCTGGACAGTGGGCTCGAGGAGGAGGAGAGCGAGAGCAGATCGTCTCCCTGGAAGTCAGATGCGCGAGAACCTCGATCGGAGGGGAAGGAGAACCTTTCCCGAAGCAGTGCTGATGGGAAGTGCTCGCAGGATAAGGAGAGGGATGGTGACAGCGGGGCAAAACTCCTTCTGGTGGGGGAGTCTGGGTCGCGCACGGGAATGCGGCTGGCCCGCGGGGACAATTCCCGAGGAGAAGCCGGGACTGGGGAGGAGGGGCCTGCGTCAACCGTGTCCCCAGTGGTCTCGCCCTGGTTCGGGGTCGTAGAAGGACCGACGTCGGGACAACCCGAGTCACTCTCCACATCTTTCTCGGTCGGTTTGACGAAGCTCAGCTGGTCGTTCGCTGGGGCAGGAGGCTGGGTGGAGGATCTGGGTGGTGATTTCACCGGAGGATGATTGGGGTCGTCTTCTGCAGCGAGTGTTGGAGAGTCCTGAACTGGATCACTTTCACCCTTTAGCTGAAGATGGATGGATTGTGGTAAAGTGCTGGATAACTACAGACAAGAGGGATAGTATGCATGGAAAAGAGATTTGTATTTATTTAACAGGAAAATCTTCTTTGGTGGCCAACTGGCTAAAAAAAGAAATGGGTTGCTGTGGCTTAATTCTGGCAAACAACCAAAAAAAAGAAAAAGAAAAATGACCTCTAACATACATCCTTTGACATCTCTGCTTTAAGAACATATTTTCTGCAAAAATGTTGTTATTTACATAAGAAGCAAGTTTAAGAAACATAAAAAGAAGTTTTAAGAAAGCAGATTTTAAAATAAAGTTGAAAACCTGTCGTTTTCACACGAAGACCCAATGAATAGCACATTCTGAGCTCTAACCTGCTCTAGCTGACTTCTGTTAAGGTGAACAATCGATGCTGGCTGTATAATAGGCAGCCTCCTCATCCCTGTGATGCCGGAAAGCCCCGTCAGACCTGGCACTCCGGTAAGGCGGGTAAACGGAGGGCCGGTGTGACAGAGGGCGGTATGGAGTTCCCCGGAGCCGCTGAGGCTGCTGGCCCGCTGGGGCAGGGGGTCGGACCAGGTGCGAGGCAGAGCCAGGGGGCTGGTGGAGCGCTCCTCCTCGTCGGGCTTAGAGCACGCTGATCCGCTGCCTCCTTCCAGCTCCACTAGCACCCACTCCTGAGAGTCGCCCTCCTGAGGGACTGGGCTGAGGTTCACTGCTACATAGCCGCTGCTGGCTGCCCCCTCTTCATCCTCCAGAGAACCCTGTTCGGGACGACACCCAATCCTCTCCTGAGGTAGGACCGGTCGCTGCTTTCCTAAGCTGTAAATAAGACGAATGAAGGAATATGAAGAAAGGCACCATTAATCTCACTCACTCTGGAGGAGGAAAAAATGATTTACCGTCAACAAGCCTCATTTATCAATCGTTTTGTGAAGCTGTGTGTAAATGTTTTTCGTAGGCCAAACCAAACTAAAATCTCCCACCAGATTTACAAACGCCAATCACCTATAAATTACTAAGCATGTTCAGGGAACAGCTGATTTACATGTAGTGATGAAAAAAAAAACAAAATTGACAAAATGGTGATCAGCTACCACAGCGTGCGACTAACACTTGCTTCTTTTAGAGGGCGCCATTACTTTTGTCCTAGGTAAATGACTAGTCTCTTTCGTCTTAATTCGTGGATGTGTTTTGGACTTTAAAATGAAGTGACAGAGTTACGCAAAAATGTTGATTAAATTTGCGTGTAATCGAGTTAAACGAGTGGTTTAAAATCACAGTAATTCATCACAAAAAAAATTTTAGTGCTGACAAAACAAAGAATGTCTCGCATTATATAGTACAAACTTTAACAATAACAACGGACCACTATGTAAGCTACAAGAGTACCGATTGCGAGATGAGCTTCATTAGTGAGTTTGGAAGCTGTAATAAGACGTGTTAAATCGCACGTGTTAAAGAGGATTGCGAATTCTGACTAATTCTCGTATCACTGAAAGCTTTGTGATTGTGCGCTGCTGTGACACTGACTAGGCTTCCAGGAAGCGTTCAATAGTGGGTTTGGGCTCGGGAGTCAGTCTCTTGTCCAGGCCCATGCTGTGGCTGTGACGCATCCTCCTCAACAGCGGAGCCACGCGGTCGATGAGTAGGGTCTCGGAGTGCACCCGCCTCGGAGAGCCCTGTGCAGAGCCACTGTTGGGGCTCTGATTGCCCTCTTTACTCCTCTCATCCTCGCTGGCCACCTGGTGTAGAAACAGTCAGACTTTTATCTACGGAAGGATCAGTGAGTTTACTTCATATGCGACAGACTCTCTGTACTCTCTGTATACCGTTAACGTGTTTATTTTCTCTTCCGTTCCTTGAACCTGTCCATTTTTTTTGTTCTTAGTACCTTTCTAATCTGTGGTTGAACGTGATTGCGGTTGCGGTCTCGGCTACGCTCCATCTCCTCCCATACGTCAGCTCCCTGAGCGTGCTGAGGTGGGATCGGCGGGCAGTTGTCTGCTTCACTGAGCCGCTCGCCCTGGAGGACGTCCTCTGTGTTCTCACGCTGCATGTCACCCGGTATCGCAGAGGCGTTGGCCATGCTGTGTGAACATTTAGCAGTTAGTTATAAAACATTCCCGAGCGTGCTGTTAACCTAACTGGCGCCTTGGAGTTAGTACACGTACCCTAAGTACGCTGGTGTGAGACGAGTCAGCTGCTGGCCCGTGGCTGCCAGAGCTGCGACTGTAAGGGAGTCCTCCGGGTCGCTCCTCTCCCAGTCATACGGATCATTCTCCATAACATTATACGTCTTCATACTGTTCTCAAACACGGACATCAGGAGCTGGAACACAACGTGGTACTTTTATTTACCGATACACTCACTGTTCTGACACGGCTGGAGCATACAGCGGCCGGAGCCTCAGTCATACAGGACACAGAAATCGGGTGAAGTACCTGATAGTCGGGTTTAGTGTAATAGTCGAGGCCTGAGATGTGGTCGAGAAAAATGCTAAACTCTGCAGGAAGGTGTTTCAGCATGAGGCGATGGTCGTAGGTCTCCTTCAGGTTCCCTACTTGCTCCTGAATGAGAAAGAAGAAAATCAGATGACATACGAGTGAGAACACACACACACACACACACACACACACACACAAAAATGAGAATAACCTCAGAAATAAAAAATAAATACAGCCTTATTATACATAGAATAGATGAAGTGAAGTAACATGTAGCCAAGTGTGGTGACCCATACTCAGAATCTGTGCTCTGCATTTAACCCATCCAAGTGCACACACACAGTAGTGNGTGGTATTGAGGGTGGCAGAGAGCGCTGGTCATTCACTCCCCCACCTACAATGTTTTTACATTTTAAAAACCCTGATTGTTGCGCCAAACGCACGTTGAGGAAACGACACGTACTTTGTCCTTGACTTTTCTCCAGGGAAGCTGACCCACCATAAACTCCACGAGCATGTAAAAGAGGGACCACAGGTCATCATGCCGACCCATTTCCTGCACAAAGGAATAAGACAGGACGTGCAGCTTCAGTGAGGAAATGCCTGCAGCAGGAGTGATGCATTATCCATCTCAGATCTAACCACTCAGATCATGTACAGCAATGGCGTTATAAAAAAAAAATTAATTCGACTGTCCTATTCGACTAAAATCACACTCAATCTGTACTGAAAGGTTCAAATGACTTGAAGGCAAACCTCACTGTTCAGGAAGTAAAAAAGGTTCGAGGCTATAGGATATAAAACCTGTGCATGGAGGAGTTAAAAAGCTGGAAATGACGTACCTTGTTCTTGTGAGCATTGATGGAGGCATAGCGTACGGTTCCCCTGAATCCTGCCACTGGACGAGGCTTTAGATGATTAGATGACAAAAAGAAATACAAGACTTATAAGAATATATACCAGATATAATTTTTTATATGTTTAAAATGTTACAGAGTGAATAAGAGACTCCGTGGTGTGCTGGTGTAGGAAAATAATCAGTGACCGGATGGTATTATTAGTCTTCGATTATGTAGAGCGTCCACCGTACATGTCTCTCTCGCACGACTGAGCCGTTACTATAGAGACGATATCGTGTAAGAACAAACCTGCGAGTACCATGCGATGGCCAATCAGAAGTGAGAATTCAACAGTGCTGTGGTATAAAAGGTGATCAACATACAACATACTGTTGGTTTGAAATGAAAATGATGATCACTTACCGGACGGACTTCTTGACAGGAGTTTGTAAACTGCCGTGCCAAGCCGAAGTCGAGCATGTAGCAGGTTCGGCACGTGCTCGTCAGTCGCCCCATGGCAAAGTTGGACTAAAGAAGGAGAAATAAAAGCTCAGAAGGTTTAGTAAGCCACGAGGCGTGAGATGGTATGCTCTACTATTAATTCATTCAAAATTATAGCACCATTAACGCAATGCAATCTGAGTTTTCATCACTAAGCACTATTTCAGTAGTTATTACTGTACGTTATGATACTAAAAGTCTTCACTGTGCAGGGGTGAAAAGTTGTCTGTAGGTTATAGTGAAATGAAACTGGAATTTGAAGCCGGCTGGCATTGCTCACCGGTTTGATGTCTCTGTGCAGGAAGCCCACTGAGTGGATGCTCTCGATAGCCTCCAGAATCTGCCGGCCAAGCCTGAGCGTGGTGGACACCGAGAACGTACCGTGGCTCATGGTGCGCCGAAGGTCGGCCAGGTTCCTGCCCTGCAGCCACATATCAGTCAGACGGTTATCGGTTAGTCACCAGCTAGTCAACCAGCCAGCTACAAACAACAGGGTCTGTTTTCTCTTCAACAGCTTTCCATCACGTTACGGTCTCACAGTCACGGTGTCAGGGTTACCTCACTGTTGACTTTTTCAAAATACTGATTAAAATGCATGTTTCATGGTTCCATACTCCAGCTGTTCTCATCTTTGTGTCCAGCAGTGAAAAAAATGTTATCATACAGGAGGACACTGCTGACCAGAGCTAAACCAAACAGCCTTCTATTTTTGGCTACACGCTAGTTTGTCTTTTTTGTCTCAGCATGCAACACAGCTTTCAGCTTATATAACAACATACAATTTTTTTGTATGTGTGTGTGTGTGTGTGATATATATACACAAACACACATGCACACACACACACACACACACACAGAGTACTGTAAAAATAAATAAATAAATAAATAAATAAAATAGTCTTAGCTACCCTATTTTTTTCAGTGGAAACTTTGTTGTAGATTTTTATCTACATTATTGATTCAGTACAAAAACATTTTAGACTCCAGACATTAGTTTTCCGGCACAGAATGAAATTAAACAGTAAAATGTTTGTGTGTCAGTAAAGAAAGCAGCAGGTCACATAAGAGACACTTTTCAGATAAAAACAGAATGAAGGCTTTTGGTTTCGCTGCAGAAATAAGAAGCAAGTCGACAGTCGAAGTCTCCAGAAGAACTGCGGCTGCTTCTGCAACATGCTCAGTAACACTTCCAGCTCATGAGACACTGCTTTATTGTTTTTTTTTAAGCAAAGGGTCACACCAAATATTGACTTTATTTCATTTATTACTGTTTAGTGAAGTGAAGTGACTTTGTGGCCAAGTGTGGTGACCCATACTCAGAATTTGTGCTCTGCATTTAACCCATCNNNAGACTCAAACCCACCACCTTCAGGTTCACCTTCAGGTTACAAGTCCGACTCTCAGACCATTAGGCCACGACTGCCCCGTTTACTGCTCTTTAATGGAGAAACATTTAATTTCATGATATTTGAAGGCATCTTTGCATGTGCCTAAGACACACACACAAACACACACATACACGTGATGTGCAAAGAGACTTTTTTTTAATAGATTTTTTTTCCTGTAATTTTTTTCTTTACCACCAGCTTGTGCTCCTTTAAGTGGTCAGTTGACACCGTGACATTTTGAGCCTACGCCGTGAAAATGTAACATACCTGAAGCTCCATCACCACGTAGTTGAATCGGTCGTTACGTCCGCAGCCGACGAAGCGGCACACGTGGTCCTTACCTGCGCACAAACATCAGACAACGTAGTCTGCCACAGTCTTCATGACCTTTCTGATTTAAACGTGCTACAGAGCCGCTACAGCATCGAACGAGTTAATCCTGAACCGATCTGATCACGCTGTTTCTGTGCTAATCGCTTTCTTTATTACGCTGGTCATATAAATCATGTGGATGGAGATAAAGCAACATTTACAGCTCAGCCATGAGCATCTAGTGGACTTCAGACTGGCACTCTTACCCTGGAGCCTCTTCAGAACAGCCACCTCCATCTTTAAGACCTGTTTGGGCTGCTGAGCCGATTCCACTTTAAGAGCCACATTGCACTGGTTCAGCTGGTCCAGGACTTCATAGATCTCTCCAAAGCCTCCGCCGCCGATCTTCTTAATCTGTGTGAGAAGAGGCGCAGACAGGAGATCTTCTTAAAAAAAAAAGGTTTTGTTTCAAGTGTTTCCTCACAACGGAGAAACTGTATTTCTCCCCATATTACATGACTACCAAGAGTTTAGGGACTGACCCATGATGCTATAATCTTTATAACACACTCTTATAATCTTTATGATGCGGCATGTTAATCAACACAGCAATGCAAATGACTCGATGTTTAGCTTCCTATTAGCTCACGAGGCCGAGGCTATGTGAATTTACAGGTCAAGATTCACCTAGACAAAGTCTGCATAAAGCGAAAGTAACCACAAATGTGTCATTCACATCCCACATCCTTTCTCGCTCAGAGAATCGGCTCGATCAGGTTTGAAATTTAATTGTGTTTGGTCTGACCTCTGCTTTAGCTCAAGAGGCGGAAAAGCGTGGTTTCTATGTGTATGTGTACTTTAATTCAACAAGCTTCATATAGAGCCACCAGATCATAAATAAACAGCTATTTGGCAGAGTCTGGGTCTCCAACCTCTGATGACGGTGCAGCTTTGTACATCTGCAGTGAGCTGGATGCAATAAACAGCTTACAGGCGTGGCCAAAAATATTGGTCTCTTTCCACAAATGTTCAATAAGATTCAGAGGACTCGGAGAAGGCCACTTCAGAGCGGTCCAGTGTTTTCGCTCTTCATTGTGCCCTGAACAGAATCAAGGCACCTGGTGCATGAGGCAGCAGAGCAACTCAGGAACATCACTGAGCCTCCTCCATGTGTCACAGAAAACACAGTGTTCGTTTCCTCGAGAGCTTCGTTTTGTTTTGTTTTTTTTCTCCCAGTAAAAAAAATACAGCTGGTAGGATTTTCCAAAAAGCTCTAATTTTGTCCAAAGCACGTTCTGCCAGAAGGACTGTGGTTTGTAAACAAGTCCAGTCTGGCCTTTTTTGTGAGTTGCTTTTGGAAAAGGGGTCCTCCTGGGTCTTCTGCCATGAAGCCCATTTTCATTCAGACACTGACGGACTTGAAAGTGCTGTACCTTTGAGCTTGAGAGTCCGCTTGGATCTGTTTTGAAGTTATTCTCGGTTCTTTTTTTAACCCTTCGAACAATCTGACTGATTTTGCTCTTGCGACCTCGTCCAGAGCACAGTACAGTCCCACGGGCCTTAAACATCCTTAGCCGTGTTCACAGGAACATCAAGCTCTTTAGTTATGATCTTATAACGCTTACGTTGAGCATGCTCGGCCGTGACCTTTTTCCTCATCTCCTTAGCCCGTTCGGTTTGCCGTGTTCGGTGTGACGCTCCACAGTGGAATAAGACAGCTAGATGAATAACTACGTCCGTTTAAAAACTGGCTGCGTGACTGTGTAGAAGATTGAAAACACCTGCACTACTAACTAAATCTGAACAGTCTCATGCCTTACAACTTTCCAGGGGTGCCAATAATTTTGTCCGAGCTACTTTAGAATGTGTTAGTGGAATAGGTAAAAATGCAGATATTTTCAAAACTTTTTTTGGTTTTGTTTCAGTGCAAACCAAACAACATTATTATTATTATTATTATTTTTATTATTATTTTTAATAAGATTTATTATTAGACTTTTGGTACTGATATTCTGTATTTTTTTTTTAATAAATGTTTAATCTTCAAAAGAAACACTATCATCATTATATAATTCCCATTATCATAATTATGGGTAATCTATAGCTAGTCACTAAACTACTCTTAGTCAGCTAAGTCAGACTAGGATTTTTGAGTCGTTCTGAAAAAAATGTTGTTTTTTGTTTTGTTTTGTTTTGGAGGAAGTCTGTAGGCCTTACTCACCACCATCCAGCGGTCCCGGACCACGTTCCCCACCGACAGTATGTCGGCCTGCTCTCCTGCTCCACTCATCTTAGTGCTCACGCACAGACTGAGCACAGCCAGAGGGGATCAGCATCCGGCATCCGTGATGCAGCCTTCTCACTGAAATGCACAGGAATCAATGAACAATGGGTTTAAGGAGGAGTTCTCCTCATTGCTCCTCATACAGGATCATGCTCATTGAAGAAGATTTAATGGAACTTCACTTTGCCAGCTGATGGACCTATTAATACTTCGTCCCTTCTGAGAAGCAAAAGTAAGACCTCTTTAAGGACACTGCCCTGATTTTTAGTCCCAAGGCTAAGGCAGGGCACAGAATAGAGCTGCTGAAGCCTAACGGAGACACGCCCACTGACGATTAGTCATAAATTATTACGCAAGCTGGAATCTGCTACAGCGCTGGCTCAAGATAAACGACTGATCGGTGCTGATATGATCATCTCCACACGCTAGAGCTTATAAGTAGGCGACGAAGTCGACGCTGGGTCCTAAATGCTTCGCGACTGACATTAGTACTGGCGCCGCAAGCAATTAATCGCAACAACACAAAGGCGCTAAGGTGTGACGCAGAGTATAACCTCGTTCCCACTAACACGCCGTCGAGTGCTCTGTTGTAAGTGCCCCAAACCCAGACTGTAATATCCACTGACTACTAAATGCCCCAAACTTAAAAATAAATGCCCCTGTGAACTGTGATTGCCCTAACCCCAAACATAAATACCCACTGACTACCAAATGCCCCAAACTTAAAAATAAATGCCCCGTGAACTGTGTTTGCCTCAAACCCAGACTGTAATACCCACTGACTACCAAATGCCCCAAACTTAAAAATAAATGCCCCTGTCAACTGTGATTGCCCTAACCCCAAACATAAATACCCACTGACTACCAAATGCCCCAAACTTAAAAATAAATGCCCCTGTGAACTGTGATTGCCCCAAACCTAAACATAAATACCCACTGACTACCAAATACCCCAAACTTAAAAATAAATGCCCTGTGAACTGTGTTTGCCCCAAACCCAAATATAAATATCCACTGACTACTAAATGCCCCAAACTTAAAAATAAATGCCCCGTGAACTGTGTTTGCCTCAAACCCAAACATAAATACCCACTGACTACTAAATGCCCCAAACTTAAAAATAAATGCTCCTGTGAACTGTGATTGCCCCAAACCCAAACATAAATACCCACTGACTACTAAATGCCCCAAACTTAAAAATAAATGCCCCTGTGAACTGTGATTACCCAAACCCAAACATAAATACCCACTGACTACTAAATGCCCCAAACTTAAAAATAAATGCCCCTGTGAACTGTGATTNCATACTCCCATGATATTTAATTGCCCCAAGTGGAAATAAAGATCCCACCCTTTCTGCGAATTTCCCCAAAACCCAAACGTAACTACCCCGTGACCTCTAATAGCCCCTAGCAACGACCTGGAACACCATAGCACTATTTTTTTGGTTAATTTTATTAAACCTTTTTTAAACTTTTAAATCTGTCAAACTTCCTTTGAGCTCTTTTCACGCACTGTGTTTCCTCCAGGAGATACAGATCAAGTCTGTCCAAGACTCCTGAGACATTTTGTTAGGATCTGATCTGAATTTAATGAAGACTGTCATGTTGTGGTTATAAATATGAATAATAAATCAGTTTAAACACAGGACTGTTGACTGCTGATGAGTGTCACTTCCTACTGCGGGTGGAGAAGGTGCTCAAGGAAGCAATCTGTGAGCATTTTCTATCATTTTCTAGCTGATGCACAGAGTTCAAAGGTCACACTTGCAGTCGCAGGCTAAAATCAGAGCAGCTAGCTAACACACATGCAAGTCTTATTGTTTACAGCTAGCTCAGGTTCAGCTAGCTAACTTACCTGCGTTCATTCGGATGAGCGTAACCTTGGCAACGCACATTCAGCACTAATTCCATATCGAGTACACTAAAAGGAGGCTAGTTTTATTTAATTTATATATCTAGTTAGCTGGTTAGCTATAATCACTACACGGCGTTTAATTAGCACTGAATCAAACTATCACGTTTTTTTCGCTAGCTTGCTAGTTACATTTTTTTTCCTTATTTCATTAACTACTATATAGACTGGACTGCAGTTTATTTGTTGGTCAAACCTCATCGTGAACATTTTCAAAAAACAAACAAACAAACGATACGCCTCTTTTAATTATTATTTAGCCAAAAATAAGCTGTATTACTTAGTTAGCTTGATATTTTCCCCACCCACATTCTGATCCGACACATCCCATTGGTTGTCTGCTTGTAAATATGAACTATGCGCCAATCGAAGCTCAGAAACCGCTCGTTATCAACCAATCCTAGAGAAGAAGGCGGGACTTGCCAGAAAGCGGGTAGGAAAGGAAAAAAAATAACGGCTAGCGTATCTGAAAGCACAGTTACCTTCATCTGCAGCTGCCGCAATCCGAGCTCGAGGCGCCGCTGGAAATCATTATTAAGATGCCCACACGCCATGGAGATTGAATAAAGGTGGCATGCTAATTTCATACTGTAAAAAATGTAGTAAAAAAATAAAAAATAATACAGTGAGAAAAGAATAATAAACGCGGCCGAATGAATTGTCGGCGTTTCGCAGCGCGTTTAGAGTCGCATCATCGGAGCTCGCGCTGCTGCCAGCCTGTGACGTCACGGAGACTCCTTTAACCAGGGCTTCATATTCGTGCATGAAATATTAATGTACTTGTAATATATATACATATACCTACACACGCATTTCACTGAACTTCTGTCTTGTCTGGAAAGAAATATTTTGCAAAATTAAATGCTGCAAAATCACACACACACACACACACACACACACACACACACACACACACACACACACACACAAAAGTATTAAACTGCACATCTTCTTGTCATTGGGGTTGTACCATCAAAAGTACATCTCTTACCTGATATTCGAAAGATATGCTGCATATATTCTACACACAGTAGATTCCAGACAATGTGTAATATACACACAGTGGTTATAAAAAGCCTACGCACCCCTAAATAAAGATCAGCAATCGCAGCCCCAAAGCCACTACAGCAACCGCAGTCCCAAGCCATTACAGTACAGCTCCCCATATGAGATCCCCAAACCATCTCCACAGCCTCCAGGTGGCACCATCCCCAGCAAACCAAACAGTTCTTCAGGCCGTCCATATGGGGCCCCAACAGCAGCAGCAGCGAGCGAACTCAACCGATGAGAACTCCAACCATGGGTAGGGCATCAGGATGGGTCAGGCAGGTCCGGGGAGCAGAAGGGGTCAAGGACAAGGACAGAAGATCAAGAAGAAACATCATCAGTGAGGCCAAGAGACCTACAGCAACATTGAAGGAGCTGCAGGATTATTTCGGCAGTACCGCTCACACCCTGTATGTCACAATAATCTTTTGTATTCTTTACATCTGGGTTGTGGGGTAAGGTGGAAGCGCTTTCTCACAAAAAAAAAACAAAAACATCCAAGCCCACCTAAATCACCCCAAACCATGTGGCAAAATGTGTTATGGTCTGATGAGCCCAAGGTAGAACTTATTGGGTACGATGCGAAAAGATATATCTGGCACAAAAACAAGACAGCATATCACCCAAAAAACACGATACCCAGGGTGAAGCACGGTGGCGGCGGCATCGTGTTTATAGGGCCGCTTCTCTTCCAGGTTTGGACATGTTCAGAGGAGGGAGAGTGAGTATATTGGTAGGAGAATGTTGGACATGGAGCTGCCAGGCAGGAGGNAGAAGATAGGGATAGGTGGAGAGTGATGATTCGCTGTGGCCACCCCTGAAGGGAAAAGCCCAAAGAAGAAGAAGAAGTTGTTGTTATTAGCTAAGGCGTGTGCATGCTTAGGTAACCTGGTTATTACATTTTTTTTTTCATAAAACGGCTCTATTTGTTTATCACTTGAATTGTGTTAGTTGCTACACATCACATTAAAGGTGGAAAAAGATCTGATATGATTTATCTCGGTTTCATTTCATCCCAAAAACCTGCAATTTTAACAGGGGTGTGTCGACTTCTTACATCCACTGTACTTAATTACAATAATTAGAATAACTTGCATATACTGTACTTATAAAGCTTTAGAAGGTGGTTTATATAAATACAAGCTTTAAGAGGTAGTGTAATATAATATAATTTATATACGTGAAATATAATACTGAATATGTAAATGACCTAGAAACGTTTTCCCCTCTCCCTTAAATAAATAAAGCATTCTCACACACAGGAAAAATGAAGAGGTGATTTAATTAAAACAGGGATTCACACCAAAACATTTTAAAGCCATCAATATTATTCAAGTGACCGAACACAGACATGGAGGTTCGTATTCAAGGACAGCAGATGTTGATCATGACTGAATGTCACTCTTTTTACTTCTATTTTATATCGAATACTGGGTAATACTGACTGATACATTGAGGACCGTCTGTTATAAAATACATATAGTTATTATAGTTAACACACCGACAGTTAAAAAGAGATACAGAGAAAATAAAAATGCCCACATTTTTCAAAAGGTGGCACATTACTGGCCAAAAATACGCATAGTGTTATTAAAACGAAATGAGAATTTTTCCCTCTAGGATGCTAAAATTAATTAAAGAATTTTTTAAAATATCTAAAAATTGTCACCATCCCTTTTTAACCCGTTGGTAAACCCGATATGGCATTATGAGAAATTAATACTCAATAAGCGGACTGCTCGGCGCCCTTATGTCAGTGATCATCAGATATCAGCCCACAGATTTCTCTTCTACAGTCAGTCCTGCTTGTCAAGTGATTTGCAAGATTTAAAAAAAATTAAAAACACAAAACCCAGAGAGGTCAAGAATGTTCCCTGGAAGTCCACATGTATCGAGTCAGTTCAGTGCTCAATGAAAACAGAGTCTGCACCACGTTTTGTTGTCCGTTCATCATTAGCTCTCCTGTGCGCCCACCAGTCTCTCTCTCTCGCCTGAGCCTCCCGTTTCCGTCTCCCGCTCTCCGGACCAGCAGGGCAGCCTGGCCATCAGGGGCTTGTGCAGTCCGTTGTAGAGCGCCGTGCCCAGCAGCAGGATGAGGAAGCCGAGGATCTGCAGGCCGTGGAACGACTCCCAGCCCAGCGCCAGACTCACCACCCAGATGACCAGCGTGCGCAGGCTGTCCAGCACCATGCGCGTGGTGGCGCTGATCTCTTTGGTGACGCTGATGCCGGCGAAGTTGAAGAACGCGATGCTCACCGTGTTGCCCAGCAGCGCCAGTACGATGAGCGGCTTGTGGCCGATCTGGCAGAAAGCGTCCAGCGCGTCCTCCAGAACCTGCCGCGGGTTGCTGCCGAAGCCCCCAGCCGGGATGTAGAACATCGGGATGAGGAGGATGGTCAAGATGACGAAACCGAAAAAGCCTAAAACAGAGAGGGGACAAAAGGACGGATGTTTTATTAGCTGTTAAAAATGTCATTGTAATCATTTTGATGTTAAAGAAATACTTCAGAAATGGAAATAAATTTGCAGCCTTAAACGGGTTTTAATTACAAAAATGACAAAGTTTTACATTATGAATGTTAAGATATGTTAAGAATGTTAGATAATTTCTATTTTGTTTCAAAGCTTTACCTTCAGTCCCGACTGCCTTCAGAGGATGAACGTTGTGCTTATAAATAAACTTCTCCTCCAGGACCA
>CM074963.1:15422998-15434278 GCA_037577455.1 Pangasius macronema | reverse complement strand
ACCCACCACCTTCAGGTTCACCTTCGGGTTACAAGTCCGACTCTCAGACCATTAGGCCACGACTGCCCCCAGTGCATAATCAAATATCGTTTTTATATTTTTAAACAATAAACACTCAGTCCTCCCCTTCAAAAAAAAAAAAATCTGAAAAAAATGACATGAAATTAAAAAATATTTTACAACAATTAAACAAACCAACAGGTACTTAGGTATTGAACAGATCACTGAAACTTCAACTAGAATGTCTGCTGAGCTAGTTTAGAGATAATGCCACCTCCTTTTTCAGTGTTGCAAGATGTTCTCATGCTGTTTAGTCAATATGGAGGAAAAAAAAAATCCACCAACGATGCAATTCCTGTCATGTCAGCCATGTCAGCGATATTATGTCATATGTTTAGAGGAGATCAGACTGCACACTCAGCATCGCCCACATGCACACAGGACTGCTGGACGGGCGTTAAGCAAGAGCGTACAGAGAACAATCCCAAATGACTCCCTACACCATACACAGGGTAAATCATTTTAATTTCCATATTTCACATCCATTCCTTTCCATAGTGCACCATACATCCAGTACAGTGTGAATTATATAATGACATGTGACACAAGGGTCAGCATTTGCCCTTCATGTGAACATATTTTTGGATTCATCTTGAAGGACTGAATTAAAACAGACAGCTTATTAACAAAACATTTCCCCCCATAGACACTGAATGGCTCTTCACTACACAGTTAATGCACATGGAATAAGCAGCTCGTGCTCTGTAAACAGTGAAGAAATGGTACGGCCCGTTGTAGGGGTGTCCAAAACCGTGATATACGTGTTTTTCAACACAGCTTGATAAGTATTGTTGTTTTACTAGTTACTACACTTTTCAACTAATTATTAGTACAATGTAGCACACGTATTATTTTTAAAAATTCAACCAAATCATTTGTTACGTTTTTATTTATGAGTGACAACCCCCACAACAACAATTCGCACCTTCTCCGATAAGGATTTGTGTGATCAGTGTTTGTGTTTATGATAAACACAGACACTAAATGAAATTCCTTCACTGCCATAACTGTTCTCATCATAAGTTAACATTCTGTAGAAAAGAATAAAAACACAAACATGATCTCTCCTGAGATAGACGACTAAATCTATGACTAAGAGCGGCTGGTGAACTGCAGGCAGCCGAAAGGCGAAGTGATAAACAACTTACTTCGCGGACAGAGTGTTGATGGAGCCCGTAGTGAGCATTAAACCGGCCAGAAAGAGTTGGTACTTCGTCCAGGTCATGATGATCCCCAAAGAGCAGAGCCAGCATTAAACTCTGCGCTTCTGATGCTCGCGTTTCCACTCCTTCACTCACGAAGCTAACGATGTAGCCAGCAGTCACATGACCACACGGTCAGCTGAGTGGCGCGTCACCAGACTTAGCGTCGGGTTTCAGGTCTGAGAGCGGCGCAGTTTCCACAAATACTACTGCTAAATACTACTAATAAACACTACTACTACTACTACTACTGCATAAAAATACTACTTCTACATACAAATACTACTGCTAAATACTAATAATAAACACTACTACTACTTCTACATACAAATACTACTGCTAAATACTACTAATAAACACTACTACTACTACATACAAATACTACTGCTAAATACTACTAATAAACACTACTACTACTTCTACATACAAATACTACTGCTAAATACTACTAATAAACACTACTACTACTTCTACATACAAATACTACTGCTAAATACTACTAATAAACACTACTACTACTACTACATACAAATACTACTGCTAAATACTACTAATAAACACTACTACTACTGCTACATACAAATACTACTGCTAAATACTACTGCTACATACAAAAATACTACTAATAAATACTACTGCTACTGCTACATACAAATACTACTGCTAAATACTACTACTGCTACATACAAAAATACTACTAATAAATACTACTTATAAATACTACTACTACTGCTACATACAAATGCTACTTCTAAATACAAATACTACTGCTAAATGCTACTAATAAATATACTACTACCGCTACATACAATACTACTGCTACATACTACTAATAAATACTACTGCTACTGCTACTACTACTACTACTGCATAAAAATACTACTTCTACATACAAATACTACTGCTAAATACTACTAATAAACACTACTACTACTGCTACATACAAATACTACTGCTAAATACTACTAATAAATACTACTGCTACATACAAAAATACTACTTATAAATACTACTACTACTGCTAAATACAAATACTACTGCTAAATGCTACTAATAAATATACTACTACCGCTACATACAAATACTACTGCTACATACTACTAATAAATACTACTGCTACTGCTACATACAAATACTACTGCTAATACTACTACTGCTACTGCTACATACAAATACTACTGCTAATACTACTACTGCTACATACAAATACTACTGCTACATACTACTAATAAATACAACTACATACAAATACTACTAATAAATACTACTAATAAATACTGCTACTACTGCTACATACAAATGCTACTTCTAAATACAAATACTACTGCTAAATGCTACTACTAAATATACTACTACTGCTATATATAAATACTACTGCTACATACTACCACTAAATAGATACTACTACTGCTACATACAAATACTCTCAGAATTCCTTTAACTCCAAATACAGCTGGAACTGATAATAATAATAATAATAATAATAATAATAATAATAATAATAATAAAGAAATAGGCAAAAGAAAATCTGAAAACTGTAGTACTCTGAGTAGTTTTTGAGTTTGTCAGAGATAGTGTTCCTCTAATACCACAGTGATTTACCAACAATTACAATTTTGAATGTATTCATGAACAACACGTCACACTTTTTAGCTGTTCATAGTTGTGTTTAATGTTACAGAACGTCTGCATTTTTGTGTGTGTGTGTGTGTGTTTAAGAGAGAAAAAAGAGAGGCTGGTGAGGGAATGACTGTATCCGCAGGAACTAACCTCTGTGTCAGAAAACATACAAAATATACAAATATAAACAATTTTCAATCTGTTTATTATCAGGCTCAGATCATGTGGAGTAGCCATCATACCTGTCCCTGTGAATGAACTGTTGTTATAGAGATGATAATGTAGTAGAATGAGTTCATTAATATAAACATTGATCTGTGCTGCGGTATAGTTACTGTAATATGTCATGATCTCTGTTAGAAGAAACGTTCCTATTATCGTTCGGGTGTGACACCATAGCTCACGCCACACGTATGGGGGTTAAAAGTCCAGCACTCCCAACGTAAAACGCCGTCCCACATCCCAGGTGTAGAAACGACAGCGCAATAGAAGTTCGTTTCTGTCACGTGTGAGAAAATATCACACAGATATATCTCATAATCGTGACGTTTTATCTCATCATTGCAAGCTGTGACTTTCTATCTTGCAATTGTGAGTTACTGTAACTTTATTCTTCCCCCTAACAATAATCGAGCCACACCAACACCACAGACATGTTCATCCTGTTCAGCCTAAGACATTCTGCCAGAGTGGCCAAGTTGCTCAACCTCAACTACATCGTTCGAGTCATAACTGGGTTCGACAAGGAATGTGTGTGTGACTATTTTTTTTTTAATCTTACTCACACACCTATTATTTTTGTTCGTACCTGCCCACAATAACAAATTTAGTTGGTTTTATTTTCCAAAATATAAATAAACTAGTGGCCTAATTTAAACTGCCACAAACCTGACCAGGCAGTTACTAAAGATGAATGAATAAATACTGTGTCTTGTAGAATCCCAGTCTTGACGCACGACTCTAGTCTCAGCCAGCTACCCGGTGAATCTTTCTGCCAAGCTTTCTAAAACGACAAATAACAATTCACCACCTTCTCATATCTGTAATGTATTTGTAGTCCGTACTGAACATTCGTTCAACATAATTAGTGTTATTCAACTTTATAGTATAGAGTTGTGGAAGAGTAATGATTTATAATCCCACTTGAAGAGGATGGGTTTAATTTATTCTGATTTTCCCCAACACACACACACACACACACACACACACACACACACACACACACATGTACACACACTCTCCCTACCCCATTCATGAAAGGAAATAGACCACCACAGGAAGACCACTTCACAGTAATTATTACAGTGGCGGTCCATTTACAGCATAGTAGTCACACCTACCAGGTGGTGGTGGTGGTGGTGGTGTGTGTGTGTGTGTGTGTGTGTGTGTGTGTGTGTGTGTGTGTGTGTGTGTGGTGATGATACAAATGTATTAGGTACATCAGACCAATGAACCAAATAATCCGCTGACACTGATGAAAACTGTAACTCCAGAAACTGTAACCGAAAGAACCCAGTAAAATCCGTCACCCTTATTCGTACACAATTCTCTTCTTGCACCCAACTGAAATTTCCTAAATATCCATTTTTAATCCTAGTTTTATCACCAAACTGGTTAATTCACTAATCCTGTCCACACAATCCGTGTTTCACTGACCTTCAGTGAAATCTGAAATACACTGATACAGTGACAGGGTGATATGGAGCTTGTGTTGATAAATAACAGAAGGAACAGGTCGTTCCTAGTGACGAGCATTATGAGTCACTTTACTGAATCGACTCTTTTGAACAAACCAGTTTAAGAGAATTGAACTAGATGAATTCAGATTGTTTGATTCACCCCAATTCACCCCAGTTCATTGTAACAATAATGATAATAATAATAAAAAAAACAGTAAAGCCAATATTTCTTGCCTTATAGAGTGAACATTCATATTATTCATGTAATAATCTATTTACATTTTAATATTTAATATAAAGCCTATTATTTATTCTGTGGGTGCCAATATAAATTTTGGCCCCCCAGTTGCTACTACTCCCTTCCCCCTGTCATGGCTAATTTTATTTTATGGATAATATTGGCCATCCTTAAGTCTATGGGGTGTCTTTAGACACCCTATGTCTGTTTCCTGACTCCTCACCACAACTGTTTTTTTTTTTTTTGTAAATATATAAAATAGTTCCTTTATATCTTCAGAAAAACTTCTTTCTTTATATAACATGTTGTGATATGCAAATGATTATGATGATTACATGGATATGCAAATTTGTCCTTGGCATCATCTGGTGCATTTCTAGCAACTTTTTGAGCATGAGTTGTCTACTTCCACAATCCAGTTGAGCCACTAACATGCACGTCGCTCACACCTCACAGCTCCGGGATCCCAGGTTCGCTCCCTGGTTGCATAGGTTTCCTCAGGGTTCTCTAGTTTCCTCCCCCCGAAAAAAAAACATCCTAGTGGGTGGATTGGCTTGTATAACTTGCGCCTAGGTGTGAATGAGTGTGTGCATGGTACAGGTGGCCCATGTGGGGTGTATTCCTGCCTCACACCCAGCAAAAATAATAATAATAATTCATACTTGTGAATCGACTCTCTTAGAGCCTCGTTCAAAAGAGTCGGTTGATTCGTGAATCACCCGTCACTATCTGAAAGCCGTGCAACCCGACTCTTAAGTCTCACGGAAGACATGCAAATATGAGCTGAAACTTTACACACGGGGAAATAGCTTTTAGGTTCCAGTAGTTAGTTAGTAAGTTTGTTTGTTTGTTTGTTTGAAGTCGAGTGTGCCCCTGAGGTAAAAACGCACGAGCTCGTCAAGGCAGAAATGCCGCGCGACGCAGCGGAATGCGCGACTTTGTGCAACTTTGTTTCCAGCTCGCGCCGCTCAGATGTTGACACATCGACGTCGTGAGACTTAACGACTTCCTATAGAGTCGCGGTCGATTGTGACCCGGCTGTGGGGCTGTAATAGTGAGCAGTGTGCAGCCGTGTGCATGCAAGAGAGTCGACTTTACTCCAGGTTGGATCGGTTTTCTGCGTCACTCAGCCCTGTCACCCGAACCTGAAGACATAAACACGAGCAGAAGGCAAGGCGACATTGCGGCGTTAACAGAGTAAGTGGATCCGTGCACTTTAAACCAGCACGTGAAGCCTATGATAGTTTGGTTATGTGCCTTCCTGTGTGTTGTCTGCATTTGCATTTGCAATTGCTTGCATATGTGTATATTTCAAAATGGTCTGTGCGCATTCCTTAGAGGCCTAAGCCATAAAAAAAAAAAAAAGTGAATTGCATAATCATTGCTTAAAGCCTTGCACAGAACCTGTAGTGAGTGATGATAATAATAATATTTCTATACCCTAGTGATCACAAAAAAGTGGTTGAAAAGGATCTGGTATAGGCAATATGGTTAGAAGTTCTCTCTCTCTCTCTTTCTCTCTCTCTCTCTCTCTCTCTCTCTCTCTCTCTCTCTCTCCCATATTCTCTCTTCCCCTTCCCTCTTCACTTCCTGTAATTCTTGTTGTCTTGCACTGCACCGTCCACGCCCCTGCTGCAGTTTGCTTTCTGCCACTGTTCTGTGTGCTGGACTAAAAAAAAAAAATCAAGCTTCTCTAAAGGAGTCACATATCTCATTCCATAAACCTCTCACAGGACTGACTTCGCGTAAATAAATTGAATATGGAATCAATGTATGTGGTTTCACACACACACACAGATCTAAAGTGAAAGTAGTTGTCCTTTGGAAGCCATTCATGAGCTATTATACATTGACCTGAGTGTAACTGGGAAGTGTTATTGAGAAAGGATCGTTTGTGTATATTTATCTAGCGCGCACATTCCCAACCCTGGTCTATCTGGCCTACACCCTGTCCTGCATATTTTTGTGATTTCTCTGCTCCCAAACCAACCGATTCAACTAATCAGCTAATTAACAGCACTTTATGAATTGTATTGTGTGTGTGTGTCTTAGAGAAGAGAAAACACTAAAATGTGCAGGACGAGGGGTGAGAACCTGTGCTCTAGTGAAAAAGTTTGAACGAAGTTTAAGCTCAAATGCTTACCAAGACTAACAACTGTGGAAAAAAATGTTATGCATCCTTTCTCAGACTCATCATAAGTTGCTCTTTTCCAGAATCTTGCCTGAGGGATGACAAACCGCTTAGCTGTTTACAGCATAACTAGTTTGGAGAAGAGGAGAACAGGCAAGGGAGGAAGTGCAATTCATGTTCTCTTCCCTCTTCTGCGTGGCGTCTGCATACTAAGGCGCTCTGACGAAGGCAGTCAGACTTATAGAGCGGTGGTGTTTTTATTTCGGTTGGTGTGTACTGATGATCATTTCTGCACACCCTTTTGTAATTTTGCAATCTCAACATGAGCCTCTCTCCTCATCAGAGAGGGAACGTTAGTAATCTGGCCAAGCAGAATATTGAAGGCATCGAGGAACTGGCACAGCATTCAGGCGAGGTCTTCTACAACGCTGGGGGTCAGTCGTTAGAGCAAACCAACAGCAGCGCCGGAGGAAGGACGGACCCCAGTTTTGATCTCCAAAACTCAGCTATTTTTAAACCTGACAAAGGCTATCAAGTATGGGGTCATTTTCAGCAATCGGGTCCAGTGAAATGGGTGTCTCAAGAACCAGTTCATTCCTCCAGTTGGTTTCCAGGCCTACCAAATTCAACTAAACTGCCCCAGAACTTTGGACCTTCTCTGACTGGAATGGAGGATGCACGAGGACATCAAGCTTTACCCAAGACCAATCATGACCTGGACACCTTGCAGCAAGAGAAAATGTCTGCAGGCTCCTCTGTGCCCTACGCTGAACCAACACAAGCTCTGGCACCAGGAATGGAATGGGACTCTCATGCCATGGCAGCCATGCATCATTCCCAGTTCCAGGCTCACCAGCATGGCCACAAGCCAGGAGACCCACAGTATCAGCCTCACGCCATGCGTCACTCCATGCCCGACTCTACTCTACAGCCCTTTCAGGTGGCATTTGGACCTAACAAGCAACTTCAGACCTCGGGTTTCTTTCAGGCTTTCCAAGGAAACAGCGCACCTCAGAATCTGGGTTACAGCGAACCACCAAAATCACAGCAGCAGCAGCAGCAGCAGCAACAGCAGCAGCTCTTGCAGTTACAGCAGCAGCAGCAAATGCAGCAAATGTTGCAGCAGCAGCAGCAGCAGCAGCAACAACAACGACTACTCCAAATTCAACAGCAGTACCAACATCAGCAGAAAATGCAGGAACAGCTGCAGCAGATGCAGCAGCAGCAGCATCAACTGCAACAGCTGCAAAACATGCTGCAAACAGAATCATGTCCCTCGCAACCACTTCAGCAAGACCAGCGACTGGCCAGACCACCACAGCAACCGGACAACAGGCAAGTCAAAGCAGGTTCTTGTACTTTGCCTCATCAAAGACAGGATCCATGTCCACAGTCACCAGTGAACAAAGATCCAGGTCTTGGTCAAGCACTTCAGGAGATTCAAGAAACCGAAGGCAAACCTGAGGCTCTCCCTCGGCGCTCCAGAAGGCTCTCGAAGGACGGCATCTCCCCTCCGATCAACCCACCAGCGAAGGAACTAGCCCGTAATGGAGGCATCGCTGGTGTTCCAGGACCCTCAATAGGGGTTATCCATAGCACACAGAGAAGGAGGAGGACGTCCAAAGAGATCAACCTCGAGACTCTGGCGCAGAAGGCTTCAGAGATGGAATTTTTGCCTGCAAAGGTGAGAGTGGTTCAGTCGAATGGGTTTGTTAATGGTCACTTTCCTTTTCAGAGTTCAGATGTAGTTTCGTATATGGTGATTTAATGATTTGGTCGATTGCTGGAATAATGTGATTGAGGTGATTTTTGTAGAAGTAGTTAAACACACAACAACAACAAAAAATCCTTAGTGAAGGTGCCACATCAAAGTAAAGACAAAATATTTGAATAAGACTACTAATAAGACTTCAAACTATTATTATTTTGGGTTTATGTGACATTACAGTGTTGTATTTCAATATAGACCCAAATACATCCATGAAAGTCTATTAGTGCCATAGATTGCCCCTGAAAAGACATTAGTATTGGTCTATGCTTGGTCATTTCCAGCCAGACCTTGATTTGGCTCCTAAATAAATGTTTTTTGGTACGTATTAGGTTTGAGAATTTATATATGACCACAATAGACTTATTCAGCTTGACCGACTGCTTAATACTGGTCAGGGTCATGGTGAATCCGGAGGTGGGAACACACCCTGGATGGAACGCCAGGCCGTCACAGGCTCACAATAGTCTTCCTTCCCTATATCTGTATTAAAAAAAAAAAAAAAAACCTTTCACATGTGCAGTACAAGTCCCTATGTATGAGCCGTTTCTACAGAAAGAATAATGTATTAGAAAGAGCGCATTAGTATAAACCTATTGTTTATGTCACAGCTGGAACTACTCAAAATAATGCACACCTTCTGACCAATCAGATTCGAGCATTCAACGTGGCGCAGTATGAAGAAAATTAACAACACCTTCTGAACCAATCAGACCCCAGAATTCAATATCACTGTAGTACACAAGTGCAATAATATCTCAACGACCAAACTGGAAAAATGGGTACGAATGATTTATTTACTTGTCACAAAGCAGCTTAGAGAAATCCAGATGTTGATTAGGATCCCTGGTGAACAATCCAGAGGTGGCAGTGGTGAGGGGAAAAAAAACTCCCTAAATACCTTTAAATTCTCTCCTGCGTGAATCAGCAGTAATTGTAAAAAGCTTGCAGTAATATGAATGGGTTTGTCAGGTAACTAATACGATAATTAATGTCAAATCAATAGGATCAATGATATAGAGGTATGGTGAGGGGGAGATGTAATAAAACAGAGGATATATAAAAGAATATTAAATATGTATGAACTCCTCAGCTGGCTTTACTAACACCAGCAAAGTTCAAGACAAAAAGTCTTTGTAATTGGAAAAAAAAAACCAGACTTCGAAACAAAAGAATAAGAATTCGAAGCACCTATTTTAAGACTATTTACACTCCATATGTTCAGTGCAGCTGGTGGAACTGCTATTAACGTCTTTTACATCATGCATGACTAAAAGTTCTGTGTGTGTGTGTGTGTGTGTGTGTGTGTATGTGTGTGTGTGTGTGTGTGAGAGAGAGAGAGACTTGTTCTGAAGAGCGCCACTGCATGTCTACACACCTACACATTCCACACATGCTCCACACACACACACACACACACACACACACACACACACACACACACACACACAGACTAGGGAGCTTTAGGGAGGAGCCGATGCACCCAACATCGCCATGTTTGCTAAGAGATATCATGCGCAAGCGCTATTCATCCATTCTCCTGCTTTCTTTTTTTTTCTTTTCGACTTATCCAGTGCTAAAGATTAACCCCAAACAAAGTCGCGGAGTTTTTAAAAGGCAGAACAATAGTTTTAGGTGTTAGAGGCTTGTGCTTTTGTGGTTTGTCATTTAAAAAAAAAACAAAAAAAGCGTCACAGCATTCGGATCTGGCCTGGAAACCTGTTTTGAATATGAGTCAGCAATAATTTTTCTCTTTTGAAATAAAATAAATGCAGAAGTATGATGAGATGCGGTTAATTATCTCTCGTCCTGTACCTCAGTCGCACACCCGCTCCGTGCTCTGTGCTGTTGCGGAATCATCACAGCTGGTTTTATTTAGCCTGTGCTGTCATTTCCATGCTACTGAGTGAGTGTGTGTGTGTGTGTGTGTGTGTGTGTGTGTGTGTGTGTGTGTGTGTGTGTGTGTGTGTGTGGGTGGGGGGGGGGGNGTTTGTGGGGGGGGGGGGGGGGGGGGGGGGGGGGGGGGGGGGGGGGGGGGGGGGGGGCGGGGCCGGCGCGGGCGCCCCCCCCCCCCCCCCCCCCCCCCCCCCCGCCTTATATTTTCGGGTTGTCCGTCCGTCCTTCCATCTGTTTATCCGTCTGAGATCCTCGTTAGTGTGACATCTCACGAACGAGCGGTTTGCGGGATTTCTGTGGAATTCTCTTTGTAACTAGCAGAACTGAACTCATTTCGATTTTGGAACTGATCCGAACAGGGTCAAGGTCACAGCAAGGTCAAATGTCTGAAAATGTTTTTCTTCAACAGCTTCTTCTTCTTCTAGTCTTTCTTCCTGTTTGAAGTATGCTTTGGAAAATATTTCTGGGATACACATTAGTAACCAGATGGACTAGATTTATTGGTGGCAGAGGGGTTCAAGAAAAATTTGAGTAACTAAAATGACCGAATGGTGACAAAGTTAGCTTGTAATGCTTAACCATTACAGTGAAGTGAAGTGAAGTGAAGTCACTTTGTGGCCAAGTGTGGTGACCCATACTCGTAATTTGTGCTCTGCATTTAACCCATCCAAGTGCACACACACAGT